>LPNX010334807.1:0-92852 GCA_001517045.1 Pseudotsuga menziesii | reverse complement strand
CTCACACACACACACACACACACACACACACATCTCTATGTATCCCCTTACCACTAACACCCCCCTTCCTCTCTGTATCTCTCCCCCCAATCTCCCCACTAAATCATACTAGCCCCTCCAAATATTCCTCCACCCTAACACTTTCTAATCTTGTCTCCACTCTCTCTTAATCCCTAAGTCATCCAATTACCTCTACCCCCGCCCCTATATCTATTCCCCAACCACCCTATATAAATAATAGATCTATGCTATGAGCAATGATGCTAAGAAGAAGCACAGGAAATAGATCTTGCTACTAAGAATTCTGACAAGCATACACAGGAAAATAGAGAGAAGAAAAGAGATTGAATCACATGAATGAAGAGATGAATATTGGTGTGTATCCTTCCATTGAATAATGATGAATAATAGTGTACATAAATAGTACATCCCTCATAGGAAAATCGAATTGTATGGAAACAACTCATAAAGCTCAAAAAGGCTGACTTACCAAAATATAGCAAAACCCCCATAGGTGGATAAAGCACTTACTAAATCTATCAAGGACCTCACGAGTTGACAGAATCATGAGTGAGTTGTCAAGGAGATGGAAATAAAATGCTAATCCTAGAAAATGGAGAAAAACTAATGGAGGATGGGTTGGAAACAAAAGCTCCCAGTTTCCTAGTTGACTAGCTTTTATCTTATCCATAGAAAAGCAGGAAAAGAAGAAAAAGCAGAATAAAGAAGAATCTACTGTAAAGTCTTGTATGCTAATTCTGGATAGTCAAAAGGTGGTCAAGATCAACCCAGAATTGGAAATAAATCATTCCTAGGATATAGATGGCATGTACTGACTTTAAGGTGAAAGTGCATGCCAACTAATTAAGCTAGTGGGTGAATAATTAATCAAATAATGATTAATTATTTTATCCTAAGTTGTGAGTGGGTTTAATATATTCCTACACCCCCCTATAAGTATGACTTTATGATGTTATGACAAAAAATATAGATGCATATGGATGCATATAGGGCCCAACAAGAAGGCTATGGTCACCCTTTAACAATTATTATGTCCAGAAAAGTGAGGAAAGAGGCAAAACCACATGGGTAAAATCCTCCCTCAAGATAGGACAAGGCACAAAATTTGAATAATATGTCTTCAACATATCCTTATCTTCACTTGAATCAGCTGAGTGAACTGCTTCTGGATGGAAGACTTGTTGAAGAAATCATGAACTCCATGATCGTGTGCTGGAGTGTAGAACCTGCAAGAAGGAAGAGGAGACACTCCTTGTATCTCATCATCTGATGAAGTAGGAGCATTAACTGAATGCTTCTTGCTGCTATCAAACTCTGATCTATAAACATAATCTGAAATGGAAAAGAGATCTGTGCATACTCCTTCCCAAAGAGTACAATAGTTAAGACAATTTATTTCACACCCAATTCCCTGAATAGCTGCAAAATTGTGATGTGAATCACATGTAAATATTCCAATATGTTGTATCACCTGTATAGATCTGATATGAGGATGATTAAAATATGATATATCAGAAACATTAGCATATGGAACAGTAAAGACAAAGGCTTCAGTGGCTCCATGAGGATATAGGGCTAGACTAGGAAAATTATGAACAACTGGGGAAAACTGATAGGTGTAAAAATATGAATGATGGATGGGCTTAAGAACTGAACAATAAGTGTTTATAACAGATCCAAACATGTTTAATATCATTCCAAATATGACTAAGGACATGGATAACCAGCCAATGAAAGACAGGAAAGACTTCAAACCATGTAAGATAAATATCACTGCATAAGAGACCAATGAGGAATCAACTAGTGATCTTGGGATTTGTATGGTCTTTGGATTATTCAGAGGTATGGTATATGGTATGGATGGTGGTATTATATGTGTCATGACATGAATATTATCCTGAAAATGATCTTGTAAATCATATATACAAGCTTGTGAGGAAGAGTTTCTCAAAGGTATGTCAATATCTAGTGAAAAATCACAATTTTTGGGAGATGAATCTAGTAGACTGAGAGGAGGATCATCAAAGAAAGGTTTTGATATTTCTTATTTTGATATATCAGAGATATGAGAAAAGGAGATAACTCTATCACTCAAATCATAAGTTATATCACCTTAGAACTGCGCAGTATGACATTGTCTGAGGAATCAGCAGGCTTCTCTAGTTCATCTGGAACTTCAATCTTGTGCTTCTCAAGAAGCTGAGACATGATGTCCATCTTCTTATTGAAAAACTTATTCTATGAATTAAAACCATTTCTGCAATAAGAACACTTGGATGTGCTCCCTTTCTTCTTAACTTTCTTCATTAAATCTTCATATGAATCTTCATCTTCAATTTCTGACTTTGGCTTCTTCACAATTTGTTTCTCTTTTGATTTGAATTTCTTACTTCCTTGAACCAAGAGAGCATGATACTTTCCATTTGAATAATTAAGGACACCCATATGGATCAATTTATCTTTCTCCTTTGTTAGTGAATCAAGAAAAGAATTTAAAGAAGGCATTTTCCACTTAGGAACAGCAAGCCTAGTTGCATGAAAAGTAGACACAAAAGCTGAGTAATCAGGACCCAATTTTGAAAGAATGGAAAGGATTAATTGATCATATGCTTTCTCAATCCCACATTTCTTGATCATTAGAACAAGTGACTTGAACTTGGTGAAGAAACCCTCAAGAGATTCAAAATTGCTTGGACTTAGTGAGAATAACTCAATCTCCAATTGATGCGCTCTTAGCCCATCTTGAACTCCAAAGAGAGACTCCAATTGAGTCCATACTTGATTTGGAGTGGTCAAATCATATAGATGAAAGAGTAGATCAGGAGAAATAGAGAGGCAAAGCAATCCATAGGCTTCATCCAACCTATTATGCCACTTAGCTTTCTCAATCACAGCATTGGGATCATTCTCCAAAGCTAGTGTAACTCTGTATAATCCTCTACTGTGAAATAGAATGGAGATTTTGGCTTTCCATTCATGGTAGTTGAAGGAAGTAAGAATTATAGCTGATGAAGAATCCATATTGCTGAATTGATGTGCTCAAGAATAAAATCTTTGCAACCTGCAAAACAAACTAGGAGAAAATCTTGTAAGCTAGACAAGCTCTTCTTCAGAGAGGGATAGGAGACTGGATGCGCTCCTCAACTCTATAGAACTTGATCAACCTGCTGCTCTGATACCATGTAGAAATAATATATCAATTCTATGAGCAATGATGCTAATAAGAAGCACAGGAAATAAGTCCTGCTACTAAGAATTCTCACAAACATACACAGGAAAATAGAGAGAAGAAAAGAGACTGAATCACATGAATGAAGAGATGAATATTGGTGTGTATCCTTCCATTGAATAATGATGAATAATAGTGTACATAAATAGTACATCCCTCATAGGAAAATCGAATTGTATGGAAACAACTCATAAAGCTCAAAAAGGATGACTTACCAAAATATAGCAAAACCCCCATAGGTGGATAAAGCACTTACTAAATATATCAAGGACCTCACAAGTTGGAAAAATCATGAGTGATCTATCAAGGAGATGGAAATAACATGCTAATACTATAAAATGGAGAAAAGCTAATGGAGAATGGGTTGGAAACAAAAGCTCCTAGTTTCCTAGTTGACTAGCTTTTATCTTATGCATAGAAAAGAAGGAAAAGCAGAAAAAGCAGAATAAAGCAGAATAAAGCAGAATCTGTTGTAAAGTCATGTATACTAATTTTGGATGGTTGAAAGATGGTCAAGATCAACCCAGAATTGGAAATAAATCATTCCTAGGATATATATGGCATGTGTTGACTTTAAGGTGCAAGTGGATTCCAACTAATTAAGCTAGTTGGTGAATAATTAATCAAATAATGATTAATTATTTTATCCTAAGTTGTGAGTGGGTTTAATATATTCCTACACACGCCCCTCTCTCTCACACATAGAGACACCCACACACATCCACATGTCACCCCACACCTGTAAGACCCCTCCTCCTCCTCCTCTCTCTCTCTCTCTATTTATCTATATGTCTTCCCCCTCTTCTCATCCAACTACACCTAACCCCAACTCCCCCTCCTCTCCCTCTCTCTCTCTCTCACACACATCCCTTAGTGTTTAAACAAAATATAGTTAGGTTGAATAGAGGGGGGGGTGTTATGGGGATATGAATTAGAGAGTGCTTGTTAATCCCTTCCTAAACATTGAATGATCTTTTAGCCATGGAAGTACCTTCTTAAATTCTCCTAAATGCAATTCGTGCATAACACGTATGCCATTATAGATGGTAAAAATCCACACCGGATTTTTTTAATAATAGTGCTTGCATGTTATTTCTTAGTATAAACAACAGTAGTCCTTGTCCAAGAAACACTCTATCATATTTCAAGCATGTTTCACAATCCGCACACAATTTCAGGTTTCAGACACTACGTTCATTCTTTTCTTCACCAAGTTATCACACAAAATTTTGATTTCATTAACCATATCCATCACAAGTGTCTAAGGACTTCTTGGAGAATGGTATACATTGAGGAGAAAGAAAGAAAGAAAGAATTGAGTAAGAAATAAAATAATATTGGGGAATCTCCCATTGAGGAGCACCATAGAGCATCTCCACCATTGTTTTTCTTGCAATTGAGGAGATAGAAAATAAAACAATAGATTGGTCATTATGGTCAAGTATCTAGACACAATTGAGTAAGAAACAAACCAAGCTTGGGAAATATCCCATTGAGGAGCACCCTAGAGCATCTCCACCATTGTTTTTCTTCCAATTGAGGAGCTATTAAAGGAAACATTTCATTGGTCATTGTGGTGGAGTATGTAGACATAATTAAGAAAGAAATAAATGAAGCTTATGGAATCTCCCATTGAGGATAACCCTAGAGAACCTCCACCGTTTTTTTCTTCTAATTGAGGAGCTAGTAAATGTTGATTGTAATTGTCATTGATGTCAACATGGACTTGCAATGGCCCCACAGGTTGACATTGATGCCACCAATTACCCCCTGCAGTGCACAGGTATGGATGATCCTTGTTTCCTTACATCTAGTGCCTTAGAGCCTTACACAGATGGGTTGTGCCTTAAAGAAACTTGTACCTAATTGGCAAGGTCCTTGTACCCATAAGGTTGGATATTGGAACTACCACCTTGTTGACAATACTAAAGACCCTGCTGATGATGTTGAAGACCTTGGAGATGGAGTTGAAGCCCTTGCGGATGATGGAGAAGACCTCAATGGGTTGGAGAAGCATTAGTCACCCATTATGTGGTAATTCATGCTCATATGGTGTCATTTTACACTAGGACAAGATTTTGAAACACCACAGGTGATGTCATGACGTATGTTAACCATTGGAGGTCCCCTTGCATGGTTAAGGTGGCTGAAGAAGCCCACGAAGCCTATTGCTTCAAGAAGAACACTTGAAGAATTCCTTTGATACACACCTGATGAATTAATCATCCTTGAATATTTTAAGATTATGTGTGGACTGATGGGGTCGTAGAACCCTTGGAGATGTTGCTAGGGCATGAGGAAGAATTTCACCCACTTATAGGGTGGCATGATAGCACTTTGAAACTTGCTTGCATTACCTATGGAACCTTGATTATGGGCTTCTTTGTCATGCATGGAATGATGATGGGTTCCTTGATGATGACGCGATGGACACACTTGCATGGCACACATGCCTTGATCTTGAGGTCAAGTGCATACCCTTGGATAAGGGTCCTTGCTCCTTGATGAAGCCCTTGAGGATTATGGTAAATTTGATAAAGTATGGTCAAAGAAACCCTAATGATGACTATTTTCTAGTGACCTTGATGATTGAAGAAGTGTAGAGTAAAAACAAATAAAAATAAATGAAACAAACCCTAAGGCATAACCTTTGAAGGATCTGTTAGACAAATTCAAATACAAAATACAAAATAAAAATTCACACTTACCTTGACCTTGAAGTCAACCCTAACCTAAGGATTTGGACACATTGAAAGTGTCTATATAAAAAAGCACTCTCACACTTGAAAAAAAATCTAACAAAGTAGCACGAAGTGAGCTCACTATATTGAGGAAATTTGTTTGAGGAAATTCGATGGAGGTGGAGCAGTTGACTGTTGGAAGGTTTCCACAGTAGTGAAGTAGTCTCAAAAAAAAATTTTAGCAGGAATCAAGGGTTTAACACATATGGATTCTACATCCATCCATTGTGGATTTGATTGGGGTTAAAACATAAAAAATATTACCGATTTTGGGATAGTGCGAAGATCCTTCTCAGCATATAAACAAGTTCTAGTCTCAAGTTTGATAGTGTGTAAAGTGTGACAAACACATGTCTATCCACTCTCAAGTAATTCAAGGAAAAAGTAGCATCTTATCTCGTAATGGAATGAGGATGTATGAATGAGTGGAATGAGGCAACTTAGATCCGATAATTACAGAGAGAGTCCGAGTATGAATGCTAGCCAACAATAAAAGTACACAGTCCTGAGTCTTTACCTTGCTTCGAGGTTCTTCCTAGTACACAAATAATCCACAAATTCTTTACGAATTTGGAAGGTTACACATAGTCCCAAGCTTTGTGATGCATAAATAGTAACAGCTGGAAAGTGTTTGAAGTTCCTCCACAACATGAACTCAGTCAAATATTTGACACAGTTTGAAGTTCATACTCATCATACACTCACTCCATTTTGGACATGGTTTGAAGGTTATCTCAAATAGATGCACAATCAATGGAGTAATGAATTGTCCAGAAGTTTTGAGGTTTGAAGCATACTCAGGATGAAGGTGACATGGCTTCCACATTCCACAGTTCAAGTCTTTTTTAGAGTGCACAGGGTTGACTGAGTTGCTTTATATGGACAGTGCAAGTTTCAATAATATGTTTGAGTGACAAATACAAGTGATTTCATGGGGTAAAACAGTCCACAGTTTGAAGTCTATTATAAAAAAGGATTTCCATGCATTATATACAAGGTAAGACCACTGTATACTTTGTGATATGAAGCATACCTATTGAAGCTATAGTAAGGTGTATCCCATGATGATGCATACTTCTAACTCATGATAATGTTGAAAAATCATCTCTATGAATAGTGAAGTGTGAAGTTATGATTCCTATACAGTATGATGAACATACATGATAATTATCTCCTTTGTACATTGATGTGTTCAGAAGTATAGATATAGTGGTAGATAGATACATTATAGGTACACTAATACTGTGATGAATATAGTATTAAAACAAATGCGTGTGTACAGTGAAGCACACACAATGATCTATACAATATGCATGTACAATGATGAACGTACTTTATGGTGATGCATACAATAGCGCAGTGATCTACAATGACTACAGTGAAGTGTGAAGTGAATCCTTTGTGATCTATAACGATCCATACTATGATGAAAATACTATGATGATGATGTTGCATACCTTATACTCTAAAAATGTTGTCGAGGCATACCTATTGATAGTTGATATGATGCATACCCTTTGATTATGGTAACACATACTTGTACACGATGATGTGACGAAGAAATGCACTTTATTATGAATTATTTGATGATTATGTTGATGGTGATTCACACTCCTGTATGTAGATGATAATATGATGTTGATAGTTCCTTGAGCACTATAATGCGTACCCTATGTTGATGTAGCAGACCTTGATGACATGTTCAAATATTGATGTTTGACAGACCTTGATGATGATGATGAAACATACTTGATGCATACTTGGTGATATTGGCATGAAGAGTATGATAAGGCTTTTGAACAATGAGATTAATGAACAAATCAAGAAGAAAAGAGTGATGAGCAGAGAAGATTGACCAGCAGTGTTGATGAGAATACATGAAAGTGTTGATAGGAATAGGTTGATGAGAATATATGGTTGAGCATTAGATTGATAACAATCATAGATTGACATCAATATTCCAAGTAGAATCTTGCATTTCAGGATTTCACTCCTCAACCCTTTCTTAGTTGGTGCTATGAAAACCAGGTTGGGTCCCATTACAAGAGTTTGTGCTCTTTTCATAAGTTGGTGTTGATTGTAATCGAGAAGATTGCAGTCTTCTATTACCATAATTAAATATCAAAATTACATATATTCTTGTGCCTCTCTTGATGAGATGATTGTTCTTATGAATCATGGTTGATTTATCTAATACATGCAATGATGTAATTGATAACATAATTCTTGATATAGTTTGATTGATGAAAAGAAGGTAAAAATGTCTAAATTTCACTCACACTAATTTACCCTCCTCTTAGTGTGACCATTGTTTCCAACAATTGGTATCAGAGCCGACCTTCGCCACAATCCTTGCAAAATCGAAGGAGATCCATGGAGGCACAATGGAAGAAAATAAAGAGTCATTAAGCAATGATGTTCCTGTACTTGATGTTGTAGAATATTTCGATTGGAGGAGAAAATCAAGGCAGAGATGAAGAATTTTGGTTTTTGGGAGATTGCAATAAATCCACCATCTTCATCGAATAACAAGGGAAAGGCAGTTGCACAGAAGGAAGCAAAGAAGGAAAATGCTACAACCTCGAAGTTATGCATGGATGGACTTCCCAGCTCAGTGAAATAAAGTGTAGGGGACTACACTTCGACCTAAGATATATGGTTCAAGCTGGAAGGAAAGTATCAAAAGGAAATACCAGAACCTAAAAATATAAATTAGGAATTAGAAGCCAAGCCACCGAAAGAGGTCAATCAAGAAGAAGAAAATAAAGAAGTGGAATCAAGTAAAGGTATGGACTCTTTTGATTGTAATGATAGCTTGTGTGATGAAATTGATAAGGTTCTTATAGAATATGATGAAGGGTTATCAAACACTACACATGGGATACATCTCACCATTATAAATATTGATCTTAGATCAAATTGGTTCTTGAACACAATAAATCTGAACCATAGTGAATTCACAAATTTTAGAAAGAAAATATTGGACTCTTTGAATGAATATCAGTAGAAGATCATGACAATGAAAGTGTTTCTTGTGAATCTCAAACACAAGGATAAATATTTGTGGGATCATTCGAAATAAAAGGATTTTTATGTTGAACAAATAAAGACTGAATTAATCAGTGAAAAAAAAGAACAAGAAAAGTCTGGTGAAGACTTAGAAGAGCTTGAAGAAACTAAACAGGCCAATCTTGATTTGAAGACTCAGCTGGAGGAATCCAAAATGATAGAATAAGTCTTGAAGAATCAGTTGAAAGAAAAGGATTAGACAATCCAAAGGCTAGAAATGGAGTTAGTTGGTCTCGGGAAGAAAGGTGAAAATAATGATTTGTTTGTCAAGTTAAAGGAAAGTTCATTTTTCCTAGATAATATCTTGTATTTCCAAATATATCCATGTGAAAATATTGGTCTTGGTTACAATAAGGAGAAATAAAAATATGGATAAAATGACACTTGGTCTCCCAAGAATCTAGAAGCAGTTCCATCAACGTCCAAATTTTCTCCCCATGCACCTACAAATGAAAACAAAGTCTTTGGAATTTCAAGAATGAAACAAGGAGTTAGGTCTATTCCTTAAAGCAAGATCAGAAAAGAAACAACTCCAAGATCCAAAAATGAAAGTGGTTTCAATGGTTATTGTTATTTTTGTTCTAACTTTGGTCATAAGACTATGGATTATAGACACTATGGAAGAAGAAGCGTTGGAAGCCCCAATGAAAAATTTAGATGCTAGACATGTAATCAAGATGTACATATTGTTGCTACTTGTCAAATATTGAGATGCTCCACATGTAATGGGTTTGGTAAAAAATACGAATAATGTGCAAGCCAAATAACTCAAACCAGGACGAGTCCTTCATACAAATCAGCAGGAAGAACCAATGAACCATGGAAAAAGATCAATCCAAGAATATTTGAAGATCAAGAGACAAACGCCTGTAGTCATGGAAAATCTCAGGATTGGAGAAATGAAGTTGATCATAGAAGTGTTGGAAGTACCAACAACTCAGTCATATGTTGGACATACAACCATGTTGGTCATATTACTGCATACTTTCGTACCATGATGTGTTATAGTTGTAGTTCTTTTGGTCACAAAGCTCAAGACTGTTGGAGTACATGGAAACAACCCATGAGAAGTTTCTCATACATATCGTCAAGGAAATCTAGTATAGATGAAGGAACAAATTCCAAGAATCAAGTATGGATGAAGAAGACTAAGAAGTTATAGATAGGAGAGGTTTATTAGAGAAGGGGCGATGTTTGCAATATGGAAATCAAACATTAGGCTCTCTGAAATACCTTAGCACACATTGGGTTCATAAGTCTGGAGGATGAACTTAAAGGAAAAATCATGGCTATTTTAGGCATACAGACAAGTCCTAGGTTTGTTCATATTGACAGGGGGAGCAGTGAGCAGTGATTACTTATTTTAGATACAGATATGTGCACACCCTTTTCCATTTATGCCAAAGGGAGAGATATGAATACAAAAGGAGAGATGAAGAAAAAACATGAGCATGATCACACATGGAGAATGAGTTTTTGTAATCAATGACAAAGGGGGAAATTGTTAATTGAAATTGTCATTGATGCGAACATGGGATTGAAGTTATGCCACAAGTTATCATTGATTCCACCAAGTCCCCACTGAAGTGCAGAGGTATGGATGATCCTAGTATCCTTACATAGAGTTCCTTGGATCCCTTACAGAGATGGGTTGTTCCTTGAAATCACCTTGTACCCACTTGACAATGTCCTTGTACCCACAAGGTTGGATCTTGGATCCACCACCTTGTTGACGATGGTAAAGACCCTACTCATGATGATGAAGACCCTAGTGAAGGTTCTAAAACCCTTGTGGATGATGGATAATCCCTTGATTGGTTGTAGAAACATGAATGACCCATTATGTGGACATTCATTCTCTGATGGTTTCATGGTACCATATGAGAAAGTTTGGAAACCCCACAGGTGATTTCCTAATGGATCTTCACCCTTGGAGACCCCCTTGCATTGTTACAGTAGTTGAAGAATCCCATGAAGCATCTTTCTTCATGAATAATCCTTGAAGAAGTCCTTGGACCTACACTTAATGAATTAATGGTCCTTGAACCATTAAAGATGATGTGTGGGTTGATGGGGTCTTAGAACCCTTGGGGATGGTCCTAGGGCATGAGGAATACTTGCAACCACTTATAGGGTGGCATGATAGCACTTGGATATTTTATTGCATGCCATATGGCACCTTGATGAAGGGGTTCTTGGTCATACATGTCACTATGATGAGTTCCTTGATGATTATGTGGTGGACACACCTACATGGCACACATGCCTTGATCTTGGGGTCAAGTCCATACCCTTGGATAACGATCCTTGTCTTGGAGAAATTTACCACCATAAACACTCATTTTTGTCAATTTGGCCTAGTTAAACCATTATCCTAAGCTTTATTTACTTAATTGACATCATAGGAGCACTGGATGACATCAGCATGAGCACACCCATGCCTACCTTCAGTCATGGAGGCTAACTTAGCCTTCTCCTACATTTGAGGAGGTTAACTGGAGCACTCCGAGGGTGATATGAGTGTCATTAATGCCCCATATTTATAACTAATGGTTACAATCAGCTAAACAGAGTAGTGAAGGTGCCTCCACTCATTAAATTGATTATTTAATGATTATTTAATGAACTGGAGTCAATAGGGGTGCCTCCAACCACTTCTGATGGTCAGTTACACTTCAGTTAACCTCATCGGGGTTCATTCGAGTCATTGATGTGCTACCACTTGTTGTTTGGATTGCAGTGACATGTGTCTAAGCTAATTTTAGTTAGAATCAGTCATTTATTGCACTCCAACTTCAGTTAGGGCTCAGTTGAGTCAATTAGGGTTTTGATCAGTGGTTAAATTGAGTGTTGACTGTGGCTTACATTCAGTTAAGCTAGACTCACTCATTCAATTCAAATGACCTCCTTGGGAATTCGAATTGTATTGGCATTCATGCTTCTGGAATGATCATTGTATTGTATGATTCATTATTCATTTGATTATACAGAGCTGATACTTCCATTGCAACAACATTTTGCCAATTTTATGATTATATGCATGTATTCTTTGTGAGACTATGTTTTCAATTCCTAGACCATTGTGACAAATTAATATGGTATTAGAGCTCATGGCAGGACGAAGATGAGATCTCTCAAAAACAAGGTTTTTGATGAATCTTGCATGAAAATTGAGCAATAGCTCAAAAATCTAGCACTGCACCAGAAGCCAAGGCTTACCACTTAATACCCCAAGTAAGGAAATTGTTCATCAAGATTGCTTGATCGACTATGCTGGGTGTGATGAAAACCTAAAATGTGTAGGATTTCCAACCTTACAGTGCCCCTTTTGTTTTAATTTTCAGATTTTTTAACAGGTGAAAGCATTTTCTTTAGCAGATTCAGATGGATTCTTCCATAGAGATCTTGACTTCGTTCAATTTCACTCATGGAAAGGAGACATGGCGATCCAACTACATGCCAGAGGAATCTATAGGGTCACTATGGAAATTGAAGAAGAGCCTACTTCTGTGACAGGAAAAGCTAGATTCTTGAACAAGAAAGATGAAGCATTCAGATTCTTGTGCCTCTTTGTTTCCCCGAATCTTCTTTTCCATCTTTCAGGATTGAAGACTCCAAAGGAAATCTGGGATAAATAGGAAACCCTATATGGAAATTAGGATGATATGAGAGCATACCAGCTTGAGAATGAGTTGATGTCTCTCCATCCTTCCAATTTAGAGACCTTAAATGACTTTTTCACAAAGTTCAAGCACGTCGTCTTACTATTGAAGCAATGGAAAGTGGATAAGGAGGATGATCATCTCATCCTCGCCATACTCTCCAAACTTGGAGATGATTATTCAGTTTTTATCTCTACATTCCATGCAGGGAAGCTCACAAACCCTGGATGGAAGATGCCTTCACTCAATTCCTTAATTTAGTCCCTAACAAGTGAACATGATAAGCTTGTCCAAATGGGGATCATCAGATCCTCCCGTGATCAAGCCCTCCATGTCTTGGGGCCCAAATATCTGAAGGGTAAAGGAAATTAGTAGAAGAACCCAAAAACTAAATTTGAAGATCCTAAGCCTAAAGTTGAAAACCAGCAGCATGATGAGTCTTCTGGCTCAAAGAAGAAAAAATGAAAAGGGCATCATGGAAAGGAAAAACTCAAGTGTTCATACTGTGGGAAGGGATTCCACCTTGAACATGCCTACATGAAGAAGAAACTTGATGAAGCTACCTCTCTCCTTGAGAGAAATCAGATCAATCTTCCAGAAAGATTTTGGAGGAGAGATCAGCAAGATCGAGAACCACAACATGAAATAGGTTGTGCCCTCATGGCAAGCACTTTGAAGTCCAAAGCACTCTTGATAGATTCTGGAGCTTTGAACCACATGATGGCTAAAAGAGACTCCTTTGCATCTATGGAGACCAGAAAATCCATTCCCATCCACATGGGAGATGACTCCACCATCATTTTAGAAGGAGAGGTACTGTTGATCTTGAGAATGGCTATTTTTCAAATGGTTTGTATGTACCATCTCTAGCATCAAATCTCCTTAGTGTCTATCAAATGACACATATAGGAGTGCCCAAGAGAATATCCTTCAGTTCGAATGATGTAGAGATCACGAAATTTGCGTCCAGGAAACTTGTTGCAAAAGGCCTTGCAAACCATCATGCAAAAGCCTATGATTTTTCCCACTTTGTGGCGGATGCAAATCCCACCGCACTGTTGATTCATGGAAATGAAGTTAGTATATTGTGGCATGAGAGGTACAACCATCTCAACTTCAAATACTTGTAGCAATTATAGAAAAACTCCATGGTTGAAGGCCCCCTGGTCATTAAGGAAACCACTGGAATTTGCAAGGGCTGTGTTGTTGGAAAGCACCCTGAGCACAAGTTCGATCAAGGGAAGGAAAGCTGAGCTACATGCATCTTAGGACTGATACATTGTAATATCAACGGTCCCATGCCTATCACATACATGAATGGATAAAGGTATCTTCTGACTTTTATTGATGATTTTTTTAGGTACACATGGGTCTTCTTTCTCAAAAAGAAGTCTGAAGTCTGTAGTCGGGATTTCTCCCTTGCTATAGGGAAGGAATAGCTCCCTTCCGTCTATAGGATGGAAGGGTAGGTTTCTGTATGGAAATGCAGAAAATAAATGGATAGAAAGCAAGAAAGAATAGAAATACAAGAAACGACTAGAAGCCCCTTTACAAACAATGTTAGGGATTGACTCTAGATACATGCAAACAACTATTAGAAACAAAAAACATGCAAAACAAGTTAAGAAACAAAACTGCAAGCAAATATGGGTTAGAAAACAACTAAGCTACTAAAACAAATGCATGAACAAACAATGGTATACCTTCTCTTTGGTCCAATGGGCCACCATGCCCTGGCTGGAAGAAGCACCTCTCTCTCTCTTGGCTATGGAGGAGCTATGGCTCAATGGAAGGATGAATGGATGAGAGGAGGGATGTGGGTGGCTTGAGAGACAAAGGGTCTCAAGGCATCCACGGGCAGCATAATAGTATGCAAAGAGAAGAGTGTTTTGAGAATGACCCCCACCCCTCCTTTTATAGATTTTCTTAGTGTTCTAAGCCCTTAGTCAGGGCTTTAGCCCCTTTTTTGGGATTTTAGCCCCTTCTTCCCTAACTTTATCTCTTTTTAGGGTTTTAGTCTCTTTTGAGGGGTTTTAGCCCCTTTTTGGAGGCTTTAGCCCCTAGGAGAGTTATCTAGGCTCCCTTTTTGGGGTTTTTAAGCCCTTGTACTCATTTTTAATCCTTTTTGAGGGTGTGGGGGTCTAATGGCATGATACAAGGGTCGTGCATGGGTGTCCTTGGGTGGTGTAAGCCATGTAGAGTTGAGTGAGGGATTTTTTGGGTTAACAAATTGCCCCCTGATGTATGAGGGTAAGAGCTCATCGTATGATCGACATACATCATAGGATTTGCTACGCAGAGGTGGTGCTTCTGGGGCTGGGGCATGGTGGCTTTTGGTTTTTGTATTAATATGGTTCCCATCAATGGGTGATATACAAATATGTGTGACATGTATATGGATGAGGCAGGCATCCCCATGCTCATGACAATGTCGAAAGAATAATTTGATCTATGCTCTAAAATACAAGAGCCAATCATATACAATTGATGATACATAATGGTTGCCTCAATGTGACGTTGAATACAATACTGATATGAAGAACTGCTACATTGGACTCATGGCATTCTCATGGAATGCTATATCTTCATGACTAATGACTTGCTATATCTAGGATTGTACATAGTTGTATGGACTCACTGATTGAGAGTCAGAGTCTCTGTGGTACAAGTATGTTGTATCAATCATAAATCTATATAGACACACTATTGGGGATTCTGAACACTGTCTCCAATGCAACCCGAAAATCATAAGGGACATAACCTGTTTAGGTCCCTCGAATAGACTCATCAATGTGCTAGAGTCAGGTAAAATCCAGGGTCTTTGACCAAATACTAGACGGACCAAACCATGTATGAATCTCAATGGTGCGATGATGTAGTTGGAGTCGAGAATGTGAGAAACGACCATCCCAAGAGGCCCTAAGGAATCCTTTCAAGTGGTCCAAGGAACTCATCAATGAGGTTAATCAAACCAAGATACAGGGACCTCTAGGTCTATCCTCTAGAATATGTGTGTTGTCGTCGACAGAGGGAGGCCTGCCCCTAGTCAAGGAAATGGTGTTTCCTTGACCAAAAGCACGAGGGAGATAACCGAAAGGTGTGAGCCAATCTATGGACTGGACCACTGAATGGGGGCGAGGGGGAGGGAAAGAATTGAACAAGGGTAGGGGGAGTGTGGTAGAATCGAACTTCCTTTGCTCATAGTATGACGGCAGGGTGGACCAGGTAGCAAATGAAACTAACTCATGGAAATGGGATCATAGCTGTAATACCGGGGTTGTCGCTACAGATGGGAAATACTTGGTGGAGGTGGATACTTTTGATATTGATGGGATCCAAGGAAGACACATTATAGAGTACTCTGAACAAAGGAAACCTAAAGTGGGAATGCTGCCAAACTATTTTCTTTGAGGTGGTGTCTAGAGACACCGTTGTGGTACAATATCGTGGATTTTTGGCGAGCTTGAGAAGGTAAATGCTCGATGGTGCTTTCAATTTTAGAGAGTCTAAAAGAATGAAGAAGACTCTAGTGGGGGCTCTTTTTCATTGGTAGTCTCGTGTGCCCGAAAAAGGATTAAAGTATACATAGGAGAGCTCACCCATCCTGTAGGGGATGAGAGACTTCTTTACCATTGGTAGTCCAATCAGGCTAGAAAAGGTTAAACCTATACTAACTAGATGGTCATTCAGATACTTTTACGAGCATGAACGAAACCAAGTTTGCTCGGAAATATTTTCTTGATGAGAAGGCTGAAAAAGAGTTTAACAATAACCCATGGTGAGCCTTTTCATAAAGTGCGCCCCCTCTGCCTGAGAAAGCATAAAAATATGCAGAGGGGAACGATCTTGGCTTGAATATGCCAAGGTGGTCCTTTTCATTTGATGGTCTACATGGTCCGCAAAAGGAGAGAAATGAGATGATGTAGACTCCCTTTAATATACTTTAACGAGTGGGAAATGAAGCAGCTACACTCAGCCATCTTTTCATTGTTTTTAGGAGTCAAAAAAGATCTTAAACGAAACTCTAGTATGGTCAACCAATTGCGGTGGCACAGGAAGTGCCCCATGTTAGGACGACAGACAGTGGTCCAAAGGTCATCTGCGTAGTATAGATGGAGCAGATGGCTCTCAAACATACCAATACATGTGCGGGATAGATCACGGCAGAGGCTCACGAGTTGGTGCAGCAAAGGCCTGCAAATCGAGGTGGATCTCAGACAGAGGTTAGGAGAGCTGTGTGTGAGTTGTGGTGGATGGACATGACTACATGTGAGTGCAAATCTGGGGGCACTTATATGCAAAATACGTGTAAAGGAAATGATCAGTTTTCTGGATGATGGTCTAGAGATCTGCATGAGGTGGGGTGGACGAAGTAGACAACTATGTGTTAAAATACAAAACAAAAATAAAAATTGTATCCCTTAATGGAGGTGGCCCGACAACCCACATGAGTAGCGGTATGGAAGAGAGATACAAGTACAGGTCTACAGACACTTGCATCGCCATGTTGTGGCTCGTAAATCAAGGTGACTTCTGGGAAGTGGTCTCAAAATTTGTTTGTTAAGCATGATACAATGGTCTCATAAGGAGATAAACGGCAAAATTCAGAAACCAATGGCGCAAACTACATCTCAAACAGACTCAGTATGGTCCTGTTATGTTGAATGGGAGAAATTAGGTCAAATAGGGCCTATATAAGGGCGAGGACCACTTGGTGAGGTGTCATTGTCACTGTTCACTGTGGAGTTGGAGAGGTGGGCCCTAAATCTTCATTTGCTGATTTCTTGTGTTCCGACCAGCGGTTTCAAGTTCCATGACTTATAGGTAAGAGCTCTCGATGAATCTCTTGTTTTTGGTGGTTTACATTCTGCATTTGGTCACCCGGGGGGCCTCCATCAGCTTGTTGGGGTTTCATGGATGAAACTCTCACCTTTCGAAGGAAAAGGAGTGACCTCGTCACATCTGTGGGGCATTTTTGAGCAACATGGTTGCTCATTTTTCTCAAAGAGGTGCGACTTGGCCTCTGAGTGATGTTTTTTTAGGAGAGTAGTGGCTGACATCTATTTTTTGCTTGTGCATGATGGTTGAGATTAAGCGGCGAGAGAGAGACTGTAAAGACCTCCAGGAGGCATCATTACAAGATAGGAATGTGCGTGGTACACTGGCCCATTGCAATTTATTGAAGTTCATGAGGATACCCCTCATGAGGAGCTCGAGTTTGCTACTACAAACGCTGGTGAGTTTTTGGGATGTTGAGGAGGAGGTCTTCCTCTTCCAGGGCCAGCGGATTGAGATCACACTAGGGGATGTATACTCTTGAATGGTATCCCTATGTTGGGAGTTGTTGGTGACTTAGCACCGGTGTTGTCTTGGGGAGAGACATTGGAGGAGCTATGCGATAGGCACTGTTACGCTATGGCGTATGTGTGTGGTTCCTATATCCTAATGTGTGACATTGAGGATCTATCGACACGGGTGCTGGTAACACTACTGCTGCGTATATTGGGTTCCACGGGGAGCCACAAGATATCAGTAGGGAAGCTTCAGCTAGTAGAGCGTGCTATGGGAGGCACGTATTATGGGTGGGCTCCAATGTATCTTCAGGCTGTCTAGCGTTAGCTAAACAAGTCGAAGGAATCTGGAGTAGGATTTTGTTTTCGCTCATTTTTGTGTGCTTTATTTTTTGAGAAAGTACCTACACTGCATCCGCATTGGGTTGTGCAGGATAGTGGTCCACGGGAGCAGCGGATGTACTGGTGGTGTCATATGATGATCCGAGAGGGTGGCGGCAGAGTGGGTCGCTTCTTTACTGAGGAGCTATTAGAGAAATGGCATCAGCTTCCAGTGGTGATTGAGGAGTATCCGTATGTAGGTATGAACTATCATGGGGACCCCGAGATGCCCCGACCTCTCGGCCAGGCGTGGGGACCAGCTAGTATGTATGCGTGATGTTTTAAATGTTCATCTTTATACATAGTGTAGTTTGAGCTAGTTGATAGTTGTATGTTGATATGTGTGGACTGCTGGTGTCCTTATTTGTATATGCAGATATTGGACCTCGCCCACCACCCGATCATCAGAGGCGGGTGGTTGGTATGGATCCTGTGGCAGTTCCTACTGGGAACCCTTGCAGGCGATGGCGGGAGATGGATGGACTGCTACTGCATCTAGAGCGACTTGTTTCTAGGGTCTCTGATGATGGTTGGTAGCATCTGAGCAATGATGTGATTGCTTCTATTCATAGATTTCCTCCATAGTTGAATTCTGTGATGAGGAGGATGGCTATGGCCTGTGAGCACATTCGTCAGGCAGCGAGAGGCGATCTTCCTGTAAAGGATGAGTCCTCTGAGGAAGACGATGATACTGATTCAAATGATGATTCTGAGTCAGATTAGAATCCTATTGGGGATGCCCCTAGTGCGTTGGTGCACTTAGGAGTTTTTGTGTCAGTATGCATATCCTGCTGAGAAAGCATATGTGCCTTCTTATTTTGTACTGGACATATTTTGGTCATGCAAATGATCTATTTATATATATATTTTTGATGCACGTGGATGTGCTTTTATGGTTTTATATGGGAGTCTCCTTATGGTGATATGGAATGCAATGCCTAGATGATATATTGTTACACTTGTGTGTGTATTTTTAGATATGATTATGCATGATGTTATGGTTGTATGTTTCCTATATGCGATTGTGAATGTGCCAGTTTAGAATGTCATTAGCCATTTGATCTGCTACACTATTGAGGTTTCTGGGAACATGTGTGAATGTGATGGACTCAAATGCTCCAACCATTTGTTTATTGCACAGGAATTTTCTGAAGAGGGAGGGATCACATACCCGATAGTAGTTGTTCAACTGAGAAACAAGCAGCTGGGAGTCTAAGAAGACATCAAGATGGTGAACGCCTAACTGGAGAGCAGCGACCAAGAGGCCATTGACACCATCGTACTCATCCTAGTTGTTGGTTGCATTTCCCATCCATATTCCATCGATATGGATCAACTCATGTGACGGGGAGTAGATGACCCATGCAGCTAAGGAAAGCTTTGGAGACCATCTGCTTGCTTCATCAGTAAATTGCATATACCGGTTTGAGGCATGCTCCATCTGGAGAAATGAGAGAAAACGATACATAAGACTCACTTTTGAAAAATTTGTAAAAAAAAAAAGGAGAAAAACTATATTACAAGTTGTACTATCGTCACTCAAAGGGGTGACATTAGAGGGAAAGTCGTTTGGACTTTCAGGGGATCAGCGGTCATTCCTTTGTGTGACATGATGAACCCTAGGAGACGGCCCGTTGGGACACAAAAAACACACTTGAAAGGGTTCAAGTGGATTTCATACTTGTGACATCATAACAAGACTTGTCGCAGGTCATCTATGTGTTGTGTTTGCTTCTATGACCATGCAATGAGGTTGTTGAGACAAGCCAACATGATGTGAATGAGGTCATAGAAGCAGTGTGTCATGGTGCACTAGAAGGTGGATCCAACATTTTTCAAGACAAATGGCATGACTTGATATGCGAATGTGCCCCACGGGGTTGTGAATGCATTCTTATAACGGTCTTCTTTTCGGATCTGGATTTGGTTATATCTGGAAAATCCATCAATGAAGGAAAAGGCCTCATGTCTAGCACATGCATCGATAATCTGATCGATGAAGGGTGTTGGGAAGTTGTCTTTAGGACATGCCCCATTGGGATCATGAAAGTCTTTGAAAATGCGAATGGTGCCCTTTTTTTAATTCACGGGAATAGGAATAGAAACCCAAGTGGTGTAGGCAATGGGGTAGATGAAGCCGACTGTGCACAGCTTCTCTATCTCGGCTTTAACCATGGCCACTTTGGAAGGATGGATGGGCCATTGATTTTTCCGTACTGGGGCCACATCGGGCCATGTGTCGATGTGGTGTTCCACGATGGATGGATCTAAGCTAGGAATTTTAGTGTAAGACCAGGAAAAGATGTCGCAGAATTCTTGGAAGAGAGATTTGTAAGAAGCCACTTCTTTCAAGGAGCAGGATGCCCCCAGCATGATTTCTTAAACAACCTCCAAATTGGTTGAGATGTTGATTTTGATGGTGGCCGATATATTGGCCATGTTCCCTTATTTGTAGGAATCTGGTGTCAGGATGGGGTTCTTGAACTAGTCGAATTTCCCATAAATGAAATCTTTGGTTTCCATGGAAAACTGCTCAAACTATGACACAAGTTCTTTGGGGAGGAAGAACGAGCAATGGTGCATGTCATCCCATGGGTATTCCAAGGTGGTTAAAGCTTCAAGTACCTCCTCATCATTGTAGAAGAAACAAAGAGACAGGTCTGATAGGCCTTCATTGGAGGTGGATATGAGTGGGTCAGTTGAACTAGACATCATGTAAATGGACATGGTGTCTGAAGAAGGAGGTGGGGGGTGAACTTCTTTGATCATGGTGATCTCAGAATCCATGGAATGTTGACGGAAATCGGATAAATCCATTTGAAATTTGGGCAAGTCTTGGCAATGTTGAGAACAATGTCCATACAAAACATAGAGGGGACAAGCATGGTTTGTTCTCTGTGACTTGTTTCTGACTATTAGCATGTTTGGGAGTTCAAGCACGAGGAGGTTTTTGGTTGTATCCATGGAATCCAAATGAGCATGGATCATTGGAATCTCAGGGTAGGTCTGAGTTGGATGGCCTTGTTCCTCGTAGACAATGCAAGGTAGGATTTGTCAAGGCTCTGCAGAGGCTTTTGCATTCTTTCCCCTGGCTCTTTTCAGGTTGGTCGGTGTAGGTGTAGGTGTGGTGGTTGGCTTTTGTGGACCGAGTGGAGGATGGGACTTGACCGCAATGGGCTGCACAGGTGTTAATACTACCTAGGGCAATGATGGTAGAGCTAGTGGATCAAGATACCGTATGGGAATTCCCAATGTAAATTTAGGTAGGTTCAGGGTGGCCATTACTGGCTTTCTCATGACACCAAGTGGGGGAAAGAGAAAGGGAATTGTATGGACTGGTGAGGATCCCAGGTAACTCCCTGCTGGTTGTATGTGGGGGTACAGTTGTGGTTGTGGCTGCGTATAATGCTTCGGCTGCAGATGATGTTACGGTTGCTGTTGTTTTTGTGGTTGCGGTTGGGGATGTGGCTGCAGTTGTTGTTTGGGTGCAGCGGTGCTAGATGAGAGCATGCACAATTTTTCAGTCTCATTTTGTGTCGGTGGTGGTGACGCTAAGGGGAAATTAGCTATCATGTTGGTATCGGCAAACAACCTAGGACCCACATTCAACAATGGAGAGGCTGGTGTGTTGTCAACCATGGTGTTAATTGCAGGGATCACATTGGTGTGTGTGGTCATCCCTTGTGGCTCATTGGTGGTGATGGTATGGATAACGTTGGAGAGTGTTGTTAACCCTTGAAAATCATGATAAGTGAGTTGATCAACCGTCACAATCTTGCCTTCGTGGGGGAACATCATGAGATGGAATACAGTTGATGCGACAGCTCTCATGGCGTACATATAACTTCTTATGAGAAGGAGGTTATAGTCCATTTGAGTGTTGACAACCTCTACGTCAATAAAAACTATCTTCCCTGCTAATGTGATGGGGACATGGGGGAGGATTCCTTGGGCTTTAGTGGGATGGCCATCATAAGCCTGCAGAGTTGTGGAGGATGGTTGCAGAATTGGAGATCCAAGTTTATGCCAGAATAGGGTAGACATAATGCATGTAGATGCCCCCTCATCCACCATGCACCGTGCACAGCCAAATTCCAGATAGACACCGGGATTTGAAAGGCAATGGTGGATGGCATGTGCTATTCTCCACTCTCCATGTCGAATGTGATCAACTTGGATTCTGAGGGGTATCTGGCCCCAAGGGTGGCTAGTAGGGATTTTTGCTATGTTAGGCACATTTTGAGTCCCTCAAGAGTAGACATGGTCGTTGGTGTTTGGGCCAAATCATCCACAATGCTATAGCTAACAATAGCTCTAGCCATGGCGTTATTGATGACCTCACGTATGGGGGGGCGGGGGAAAGGGGGTAACTGAAGAGGTGCATTAACCAATTTGGATGTAGATGTCGTTGATGTGTCAGTGGGTTCGGTGGGGGTTCCATACTGATTTCGTCTAGTTTGTAGGTTGATTTCTTCAGTCATCATGGCTAGTAGGTGGTGGACACTTGTTTAGGGCTAGCTGGTTGCGACAGTTTTGTTATGCAAATACTTGTCCCAACAGAGCAGGTGGAGTAGGGGTGGGGGCTTGAACCACTTGCACTGGTGTTGCACAATAAATTTGGGTGGATGGAGGTGCCACAAATGTTGGAATTTTCCCTACATATTGCTATTTCTGCCATGCCAAAGCTTGAGTCTACTGCGGTGGTGCAAGTTGGGCATAAGAAGTTGTTTCTCCTGACTGGGATATCATTCTTACATAGTCTAGAGTTTGGTTTTGGTAGGAAATGCTAGCAATGTTGCTTGGTTGTGGTGGAACTATAACTGGTGTCGGACGGTGCTATGGCTGTTGGGAGACTGGGCATATGATGCCATCTGCAGCATGGGATTCCCCCAGTGCATCTCGGTAGGAGGTACCCAGATGGGGAGCATCTGGAATGATGGTGTAAAGGTATCCAGAATGTCCATAGATCAGGTCAAACTATTGGGCTTTCAGTATGGCCTCCTCTTTGGATTGGGGACGCTTAGATGCGACGTCCTTTGCTATGGGTTGGAGCAACGTTTTGAGAAACCAATCCAAGAATATTCTATCGTCAAGTTGGATATTACACAAACTACGGCGTCACCGCCACTCATGGATGTGGTTGGTTATATGGGTCGTAGTGCTCTAATATGAGGATAACAAGATCTCCACCCCGTCGTCATATCTGACGGGGAGTTGGAAATATTGTACAAACATGAAAGCTAGGGAGTTGAAATCTGGGTACTTGGCTTAAGGTAGCTCAATGTACCATTTGGCTACTGTACCTGTGAGGGTGCATTGGAACAGTCTTAGCCTGATTGAATCATCTACGATGCTATTTGATGAGCACCATAGATGAAATGTCATGATGTGGTTTTGGGGACACTCCCCTACCTTGCCTTGAAACTTGGGAATGTCTGAGGGAAGTTTGGTTGGCATGGGAGGCCAAAAGTTTTGATGGCAGATGGGGTTGTTTGTCAATCAGGCCAAATTAGGCAAGTTAAGACGAGCCATGAAAGGCAGGTTTGACCCCAAGTTGATGTGAGATGGGGTAGGTATGGTGGTGGGGTTTGTAGGTGCATAATGTACCTACATAGCTAGGGGTATTGGTGGTACAATTGTAGATGGGCCAGTTCCCCCAAGTGTAGTGGGAGGTACAATGTGGATGGAAGGGCCATTGCCCCCATGTATGACCGGAGGGGTAGTGTAGGTGGAAGGGCCATTGCCCCCAAGTGTTATAGGTGGGACGGATTGAGTGGTTATGATGGGTGGTGGTAGTTGACTGATGACAGTTTGCATGACCATGTTGGGGCCACCTATAGGGTTGTTGGTGATAATTTGTGGTGTGGACATGGGTCCACTAGCTATTGTTGTGCCGGATAATGGATCCATGTTTGCACCAGCCATGGGGCTTGATGGTGTTGTGTGTAGGTCTAGTTTAAACTGATATGGGTCTGAATCTGAATCAGAGGTTGTGTGGCCTTCTGATGGTGTGAGAGGTCATCGAGAATGGTCTCAATGACCTAATTTATGGTGGTTTGCCTCTTAGGCGTGGGGAAGAGCATGAGGGATCAATTGTGTTAGTTGTGTATGAAACTGGTGGGAATGATTTTTTGGACCCTGGTTTCAATGGATTCCTATTAGCTATAGGTGGTCACTCAGCCACTAGGACTGCCAGAAGACAGTGCTTGGTTTTTTCCTCGCAGGCATTCTACTCAATCGGTGGGGGTCGTTGCCTGTTGCGCTTAGCAATTCCTCTTAGCGGCCAGCTACTTTGGGGTTCTCGTGGTACTCCTCACAATGAGTTTCTAGGCAGAGCCCAAGTGCTTCCCACGGTTAAGGTAGTCAAGGACTTATGTCCTCAAAGACAACAGATTTTTTGAACTTAGTGTAAATTTATAAATTTTAGTGGCTCTCTCAATGTCATGAACTGAGTTGGGTTGATTTACTTGGTATGGTGTGTATGCATTTCTGTGTTTCTATTATTTGGTGGCTACAAATGGTTTGTGAATTTATCATATTGTGGTTGAAAGTAGTAAATAAATAGAATTTTTGTAGACAGATACCATTTTACCTTGAATTGTGATAGCCTAACTAGGTGACTACCTTACACCTATATTATTCTTCAACCAAGAGAAGGTGTTGGGCTCTCAACACAATGGGACTAATCCCATCTGTAGATCCATAGGTCACCTCCCAGATGCAAGGTTGGTCAACAGGGAGGACACTTAGCACCGTGAGAATCCCTCCTTCTCTACCCCCTCTACCTTCCAAGTCACCCATTTTTAGTGGTTTCGAACAATATTGGGTGAAGGGCCTATTAATATATGAGTTGTGCCCTTCGTCTTATCCCAGAATACCTCGAAGGGTGATGACTGGGTAGAGGAGGAAGGGTAAGCAATATTGTTAATTTTATGTCAGTTTTAGTTAAGCTATATTCATTAAGCCAATTTTTTTTTTAACTTACACTTAGTTCTGTAAATGAAATTACAGTAAAATGAAACAGAAACATAAATGGAGCAGTTGTGCTAGACAGAGGCGACTGAGCCACACTAATAGTCCTTAGTAAATTGAAAACTAACTTTTGAGTGACAGACCACACATTTCAGGTCAAATGTGGCGAGGGGTTTGCCAAATTTTTCCAGAAATAGGCAAGGGGGTCGCTCAAATTTTGTAGACATAAGCGGTCTCTCTTTCTGAAGGAAGTTGCACCTTTTGGGGGAAAAAGGGTGACCTAGTCGCACCTATGAGGCATAAATGAGAAACTTGGTCCCCTGTCTAGGCCCGATAAGTGCGAGATGCTCTAGATTAGGTTTTTTATTATTATCTTGAGTCATATTCGGCCGACAGTGACCTGTATTGTGGCCAAATGGACTTGGATTTTCCTTGTAGAGGGTCAATAGAAAGAAAAAACTATAAATAAACATGATTTGAACTAGATTTGACAAAAAAAATTAACCTAGAGCACAAACTGAAATAAAACTTTAATTTTTTTTAAAAACTGAACCAGGGATCCTGTGGGATCGAATTGGTATGGTTGATAGTTCTGTAGTCGGGATTTCTCCCCTTCGATAGGGTAGGAAAGGCTCCCTTCCGTCTATAGGATGGAAGGGTAGGTTCCTGTATGGAAATGGAGAAAATAAATGGACAGGAAGCAAGAAATAATAGAAAGACAAGAAACGATTGGAAGCCCTTCTGCAAACAATGTTAGGGCTTGAATCCAGCTACCTACAAACAACTATTAGAAACAAAATACTTGCAAAACAATTTAATAAACAAACCTACAAGCAAATATGGGTTAGAAAACAACTAAGCTACTAAAGCAAATGCATAAACAAACAATGGTATACCTTCTCTTTGGTGCAATGGGCCACCATGCCCTGGCTGGAAGAAGCACCTCTCTCTCTCTTGGCTATGGAGGAGCTATGGCTCAATGGAAGGATGAATGGAGCAGAGGAGGGATGTGGGTGGCTTGAGAGACAAAGGGTCTCAAGGCATCCATGGGCAGCATAATGGTATGCAAAGAGAAGAGTTTTTTGCGAGTGACCCCCACCCCTCCTTGTATAGCTTTTCTTAGGGTTCTAAGCCCTTAGTCAAGTATTTAGCCCCTTCGGCCCTAAATTTAGCTCCTTTTATGGTTTTAGGCTCGTTTGTGTGGTTTTAGCCCCGTTTTGGAGGCTTTAGCCCCTAGGAGAGTTATTTAGGCTCCTTTTTGGGGTTTTTAATCCCTTTTACTATATTTAAATCCTTTTTGAGGGTGTGGGGGTCTAATGGGGTGATACAAGGGTCATGCATGGGTGTCCTTGGGTGGTGTAGGCCATGTAGGGATGAGTGAGGGACATTTCAGGTTAACAAAGTCTGTGAAAAATTCACTGAACTAAAGGCCTTGATCAAGAATGCATCTGGCCAAAAGATCAAGATCTTGAGATATGATAATGGTGGGGAGTATTTAAATAATTATTTTCTGCACATATTCTTCCAAATTGGTATTCATTTGCAGCATTCAATTCCCTACACTCCTCAACAGAACAGTGTAGCGGAAAGGAAGAATCGGTCTCTCAAGGAGATGACCACCTGTTTGTTGGAATCAAAGAAGTTGGTTGCAAATTTGTGGGCTGAAGCCATGCATGCTATAGCATACATTTATAATAGATTACCACACTCATATGTGAAATGGAATACCCCTTTTTAAGCATACTTCAGACACAAGCCGGATGTGTCGAACCTGCGGGTGTTTGGGTCCACTGCATGGGACCGAATTTCACTTGATAAAGGGAGGGATTTTCAACCACAAAGCATAGAATGTCTGTTTATTGGGTATCCTGATGAATCAAAAGGTTTCAAGCTTTTGTATATCAAAACAAAATATATCATCATCGAAAGGAGTGCCAAGTTCGATGAGCCTCTTCAAGAGGTGGAACTAGTGAAGGAGAAAACTATTGAATTTCCTTCCTATTCTACTAAATATTTGGATGATGAAATTGGGAGTGATGACCCTGATTTGCATCCTATGATTTCTGATATCAGTGTAATACAAACATCAGATGATAAATTAGAACCTGAAGTACAAAATCATCTCCCAACATGGGCCCGACAAACACTCTCCTCTGCAGGAGATAACATTTGAAATCCAAATGATCCAAGGAGAACACGGTCTGATTTCCAAAGAGAAAGTATTGCTCTCTCTTGTCCTAATTATTTTCTGTTTGAATCTTGTTATTTTATGATAAGTTCAGACCCAAATTCCCACTACCATGCTCAAAAGGATCCGAGATGGCAAGTTTCCATGGATGAAAAGTTGAATTCTCTTCAGAAAAACACTACTTGGGAGCTAGTTTCTCTCCCTCCACGAAGGAAATTGGTTCAATGCAAGTGGGTGTTTCAGAATAAGGTTGTTGTAGATGGAAGAACCTACAAATATAAGTCAAGGCTGGTGGAAAAAGGTTTCTCCCAGGTCCAAGGTGTGGACTACCATGAGACTTTTGCACCGATTGCAAAAATGGACTCCATCTGCATAGTTTCGGTAATTTCAGCATCTAAGCACTGGGAAGTGCATCATATAAATGTTAAGTCATCCTTTCTACATGGATATCTTCATGAGGAGATATACATGAAGCAGCCTGAGGTATACATCTCTGATTCATCTTTGGTTTGCAAGCTAAAGAAGTCACTATACAGGTTAAAACAAGCCCCAAGAGAGTGGTATTCCAAGATGGATGCCTTCCTTCTCTCCCAAATATTTCAAAGGTGTAGATCAGATCCAAATGTGTATATAAAATAGTATGATGGTCTTTTGATTATTATTTTTTTATATGTTGATGACTTATTGATCATAGGTAGCACAGTTTCCTCTATTTTAGTCGTCAAAATGGCTCTCCACAATGCATTTGAAATGAGCGATTTGGAGCTCTTAAAACAATTTTTGGAGCTCAAAATTGAGAAAAATTATGATGGGATAATGGTAAATCAGTACAAATACATATCAGACCTGTTATTAAAGTTTAACATGGCTAAATGTAGGCCTGAACCATTCCCTTTCCTTTTAGGTATCAACCTTGAAGAAGGAAAAAGAACACCTCCCATGGACTACACTATTTATCGACAGTTGATTAGTAGCTTGTTGTACTTGACTCATTCTCGGCCTGATATCTATTATTCCATGGACTTTGTATCAAGATACATGCAACATCCCTATGATATTCATTGGAAGGAAGCCAAGAGGATCCTCTAGTACATTCAGGGAACTAGGACTTATGGCATTCACTATGCTACAGACTCCAAGCTAGAGCTGGTTGGATACATAGACTCCGATTGGGAGGATGATTCTATTGATCAAAATTCAACTTCTGGATATTTCTTCATGTTTGGTGGTGGACCCATTTTCTGGTCTAGCAAAAAGCATGCCGCCATAGCATTGTATTCAATAGAGGTTGAGTATCGAGGAGTGGTGAATGCTTGCATCCAAGCTGTTTGGTTGCAAGGAATTCTTTCAGAGTTTGATCTTGGTAGTACTTTTTCCACTGTCCTATTTTGTGAAAATAAAAGTGCTATTAAGATATCCATAGATCCAGTTACTAGGCAGAGGATGAAGCATGTAGAGATACACATGCACTATATCAGGGAGCTAGTGCATGACAAGACCATCATTCTGCAATACTTCCTGACTGATGAGAAGATTGTAGACATATTCACCAAGAGATTCTCAGAAAATAAATCCACTTACCTTCGTTCACTGTTGGGGGTGAGTTCATCAGGGTGATCCAACTACTTTCAGTGCTCAGCTTAAGGGGGGGGCTTTCCCTCTTGTAACATCCTTGACCCTCCGACCAGCGAAGAGGACGCTACTACACACCAAAACATTTGGGCATCTATCCCCATGAACATGTACATTCATAATCATTGTTGAAATGCTGAAATAAAATGCTTGAACTAAAACATGCATACAGGATTATTTATCATACACAACGGAAGTAACATACATTCATACAAGCATTCAACATGTTCATCATGATCATTATCAGTAAATAGGATTGCAGAAGTAAAATAGAGAAGATTACTTATCTTTATAAAGAAATCGTTCCGCAACCAGCTATGTCGCTGCAATGTTCCACCCAACCATAGGCTAGCACGCTTCTAGATATTTCAGCAATGCTGCCACCCTCGAGCCGGGCATGACTCCCCAAGGAATAAGGAACTAACAGGCTTACACATAGCAAGGAATAACAACACAACAAGGGTACATAGTTCAGACAAGCCAACATAGTTGGGTTTATCAGGCGAACAGGAGCAGGGGAAAGGCTAATGCTAAGATGGTGAGCTCACTGAAGAGCTACAGACACCATGTGAGGACCCTGCAGCAAATAATTAATCAAAATACACGATATAGTAGCAGAACTCAAAATCACTTTTATATTAATCGCAGGCCACTTCGAGGGGGCAACCTCCTTTGAGCAAGCTCAATACAAAATAACTTCACGGTGCCTTCCTTGGCCTCAACACACACTTATATACTAAAAATAGGTGACAATACTATGGGTCAAAACCATGGGCCAATATAAACTATGGATCAACAAATACTACAGGCGGCCTACAAATCATATGCGCCCAACAACAATAACACAAACTATGGATCAACAATTACTATGGGACGACTTACAAAGCATATGCGCCCAACAACAATAACACAAACTATAGATCAACAATTACTATGGGATGACTTACAAAGCATATGCATCCAACAACAATATACTAACACGGTAAAGAGAAGGATTGACATGGGTTCCTAACATCCCCTCCCCCTTAGAAAAAGCTTTGTCCTCAAAGCTTTATATGTGGAAATTGTCGCTGAATCTGAAGGAGTGGTTCCCACGTAGCATCCTTAGGCTGCATTCCGTGCCATTTAATTAAGACCTCTGTGATAGAGCGAGAGCGAAGCTGATGAGTGCGCTTATTGAGGACAGCCTATGGCTCCAAAAAGATGGATCCTTCATAATCCATTTTGGGTAAAATAGTTTGGCCTTTGATGTTGGTGCCAAGAAATTTCTTCAAACAAGAGACATGAAATACTGGATGAATGCGGGAAGAAGGCGGAAGTTCCAATTTATAAGCAACAGACCCAATCTTCTGAAGAATCCTATATGGCCCATAGAACTTTGGAGCAAGCTTATGACACCCTTTGAGTTTTAGTGAGGGTTGCTTGTAAGGCTGGAGACGAAGAAAAACCATATCACTGGCTTCAAAAGTGCGCTCAGAACAGTGCTGATCAGCTTGTTGCTTCACGCGATTTCTTGCCATGTGAATATTTTCGCGCAAAATGCAAAGAACCTCATCGCGGTTTCGAAGGACTGCGTCAAATGCCTGAACTGGAGAACTGCTGGGGGTGTAAGGAAGAAGAACTGGCAGTGCCTAACCATAAACTGCTTCATATGGAGTCATTTTAGAGGCAGTGTGGTAAGAGGTATCGTACCACCATTCAGTGAGAGGGAGCCACTTTGCCCACTGATGTTGTTTCTCAGAGGAGAAGCAACGAAGATAAGTTTCCAAGAATTTATTGATAATTTCAGTCTGACCATCCATTTGGGGGTGATAACCTGAACTCATCTTCAGTTTGGTGCCAGTGTGGTGAAAGAGTTCTGGCCAAAAAATTACTGGTGAAAGTCGCATCACGATCCGAGACAATGGAAGAAGGCATTCCATGAAGACGAAAGATCTGGTCCAGGAAAATTTGAGCAATGGAGGAGGCTTTATAAGGATGGTTGAGAGCAAAAAAATGACTATATTTGGAGAGGCGATCAAACACAACCAAAAGCATAGTCTTCCCTCCAGATTTAGGGAGCCCTTCAATGAAATCCATAGAAATATCTGTCCATATCTGGGTAGGTATGGGCAAGGGTTCGAGCAATCCTGGAAGGGGTGTTGTTTCACCTTTATTGCACTGGCAGGTATCACATTCAGCCACCATCTATTGAATTGTCCTTTTCATGCTCTCCCAAAATAAGTTGCACCATGCCCGTTCATACGTTTTGAGAAAACCAAAGTGCCCAGCTGACGGAGAAGCATGGAGTTCATAGAAGATAGCTTGTTGAAGAGCTGTGTTCTGGGGAAGCACTAGACAACCCTTGTATCTCAGTGAAGCACCATCCCAAGAGTAATGTGGGATAGCAGAAGGGTTGTTGTCCAAGTGTTGGATGATTTGAGATAATGAAGAGTCATTGACATAACCCTGCTGAACCGATGGAAACTAATTTGGAACATGCATAGAAATTGTGAAAAGAGAACCTTGGTCATCAAATGTGCGAGAAAGGGCATCCGCCACAATATTGTCATTACCCTTCTTATAAGTGATCTCATAGTCATAAACCATGAGTTTGCTAACCCATTTATGTTGTGCTGGGGAGGATACACATTTTTCTAGGAAATATTTCAGAATCTGGTGATCGGTCTCGATGCAGAAATGATTCCCTAAGATGTAGGGTCACCACTTTTGTACTGCATGCAAAATAGGCATCATTTCCTTCTCATATGTAGAGGCAGCTAAATTATTACCGGAAAGGGATTTGCTGGTGAACTAAATGGGGTGTTCATCTTGAAAGAGAACAGCACCAAGTCCATTGCCGCAAGCATCACTCTCAATAGTGAAGGGCTTGGAAAAATCGGGCATAGCTAGAATAGGTGTAGCACACATAGCTTGTTTCAGCTTTTCAAATGCACACTCAGTAACCTGTGTCCATGTAAAAGCATCCTTTTTCAATAGAGTAGTTAATGGAGCTACAATATTCCTATAATCCTTGACAAACTTGCGGTAGTAGCTAGTCAACCCCAAAAAACCACGAAGGCTCTTGAGTATCTTAGGAGGTGGCCAATTGTTCATGGCAGCAATTTTGGCAGGATCCACACGAAACCCTTGTGCTGAGATAATGTGCCCGAGATACTCAACTTCCTTTTGGCCAAAAACACATTTAGACTTTTTGGCATGGAGATGATGATCAGAGAAAAGTTGCATTACAAGAGCCAAATGCTGGAGATGCTCAGCCCATGTTTTACTATAGATGAGGATATCATCAAAAAATACCAGAATAAATTTCTGCAAATAAGGGTGGAATATTTTATTCATCAAGGCCTGGAATGTGGAAGGTGCATTAGTGAGACCAAAAGGCATGACCAAAGGAGTAGCGGGGGCCGCTGATGGTTGCATTTGAATGGAATGGAGCTGAGAGATGACACCATGGGAACTCTTCTTAAGGAGTTTTTCCATGCGATGTGAACTGATGATGCTGAGAGACCTTGGTTGTAATCCTTTCAATGTGTGTTTGTGTCCATCTGGGGAGAACTGCATCCAAAGTTCAACAAAATCCCATAATATGGGGCCAAGTGTGCGCAGCCATTAAGCGCCCAAAACCACATCACATCTGCCTAAGGTCAAGGAAAACATGTCAGAGCGGAGGTTATAATCTCCCATAGAGATACACACATTACGACACTTCCCTTTGCAAGGTAAGGTGCCCCCATTGGCAACCATGACTTCAAAGTTGGAGCAAGGATGGATAAAACAATCAGCTTGTTTGGCGATCTGAGGGTCAATGAAATTATGAGTGCTGCCAGAATCAATGAGTATGGTAAGAGGAAGCTTCTTGAAGTAACCATGTACCCGCATTTTTTTGGGAGCAGTGACTCCAGCTAAAGCATGGAGGGATATCTTGGGCTGGTCGTCCTGAGATGGAGGGTCAGTAGGTGACTCCTGAATGTCAACCGGAGCATCCATTGGATCGGGAGATTCTTTACCAATTTCAGAGGCAGGTGGAGAATCCACATCCAAGAGATAGAGCTTTTGTTGAACACATCGATGTCTCCAAGTGAATTTCTCATCACAATTATAACAAAGCCCTTTTTCTCTGCATGCTTGCATCTTTGTTTCAGACAAATGCTTGATTGGAGGTGAGTGAGGAGTGGGCGGAATGGGAGGTCGTTGAGAACCCATATTTTGGAAGGGAACAAAAGAGGATTTGGAGCACTGTTGGGCTGCCATCTTGTCTTATGCCAACTTAGCCAACCCCGGGGCTTCCATCATTGTGTTGGGACTGAACATTTTGACCTCAGAGCGAATTGCATCCTTTAGACCACTGATAAAACAACTCCGGTAGAAGTCATCAGGTAATCCTTCAGTGTGATTAGCTAGTTTCTCAAATTCAGTTTGATACTCTTTCATAGTGCCAATTTGGAAAATTTTAGTGAGAGCTCCTGTGAAGTCATCAAAATCACTAGGACCAAATCGTTGCAAAAGGAGCTGGCAAAAATCAGGCCATTTTGGCTCTTCATGAGCCTTGATGTACCAACGATACCATTGAAGAGCTTCTTGTTCCAAATGAAAGGAGGCAAGTGGAATTTTGTTGACATCAAAAGTATTATGAAGACTGAAATACTGTTCTGCACGATAGATCCATCCAGTCGGATTAGTACCATTGAAGCGAGGAAAATCTAGCTTCGGACCGTGAAAATTGCTGGAAGAAGAGAACCCATTGTCTGATGAAGACTCGTACTGTCGTCTGGTGTTCATAGCTGAATGCTCAAGATGGAGACCGAGAAATTTTTCATCCAGTTCCTAGAGTTTGGCTTGAATGGCTGCAAGTGCTTCCTCCATGGCTTTTGCTCCTGTGCGGGTGACAACCATAACCAGGAGTTTTTTTTATAATTTTTTTATTTTAGGGGGGGGGGGGGGGGGGGAGTGCGTAGAAAAACAAAAATAGAAACTATTTCAGTAGAGGAAAATATGGATTTGGGAAAAAATCGGAAGGGTAATTTGGGTTTGAGTCAGTTTTGGACACTGTCGAAATGACAGGGAAGCAAAAAATGGGGATTTTAGGAGCGAGGTGAAAGAATGAGAAAATTTGGTAGAGAGGGACAAAGAAGCAGAATGAGGAAAGGAATACAGTGGAAAAATTTGAAGGCGTTTGGGTGAAAATAAAAGGAGTTATGACAAACCCTAAAAATAGACAAATGTGGGATTTTGGGTCTTGGGAAGTGGAATTTGGGACAGGGTCTTCAGGAATGAAATATGCAGAATGGAATTGCAAAGGTGTCAATGAAGTTTCAGGCAAAACAAAGTTGAAACCAAGGAGATATGGCCGAAAAGGGATCTGCAACGGCGTGAGTGATCGGAAATAGTGGAATCTGCAATGACGCAGAAGTGATCGGCAACAAATGGATCTGCAACGACGCGGAACTGACCGGCAATAGTTATGGACAGAGGAAATATGTGATTGTGCAACTGAAAATAGATATGGACCCTAGGTATGTGCGGCTTCCTATCGGCTCAAGGGAATCACTCGGCCACCAATGCTGTCTGACGGGTTGCGTATTGGGGAAGTACCCCTCACTCCACGACTCAGGTAAAACTGATAACTACTTGGCCACAAATGACAGCTCTTGGTTTACCTCATGGGTGGGAACTAGTCAATCAGGTAGGGGTCGTTGCCCTTTTCGCTGGCAGGTCCTCTCAATGGGCCAGCTACTTCGGGGTTCCTGTGGTACTCCTCACAATGAGTTTTAGGGCTTATGCCCAAGTACATCCCACAGTTAAGCGGATAGGGATTATTCCCAGATCCGAACCTGCAACAGAAGCGGAAAAAAATTTGGGCAGAAATTTCACCCAACTAGCCCAAGAAAGTGCTCTAATACCAGATGTGAGGACCCTACAGCAAGTAATTAATCAAAATACATGATATAGCAGCAGAACTCAAAATCACTTTTATATTAATCGCAGGCCACTTCGAGGGGGAAACCTCCTTTGAGCAAGCTCAATACAAAATAACTTCACGGTGCCTTCCTTGGCCTCAACACACACTTATATACTAAAAATAGGCACCAATACTATGGGTCAAAACCATGGGCCAATATAAACTATGGATCAACAAATACTAAAGGCGGCTTACAAAGCATATGCGCCCAACAACAATAACACAAACTATGGATCAATAATTACTATGGGACGACTTACAAAGCATATGCGCCCAACAACAATAACACAAACTATGGATCAACAATTACCATGGGACGACTTACAAATCATATGCGTCCAACAAAAATATACTAACACGGTAAAGAGAAGGATTGACATGGGTTCCTAACACACCAACACCAGAACCAGCGTGGATTCTAGAACACCCACCCACACCCAACACAAGGAAGTCAGCCCCTTCTCTACAACGCATTCCCTCAGACCCTGATCTTCCCTCCAATGCTCTTCAGGGGTTGTGGAGAATAAATCCAGCTCAATAGCTCTGTCCGTGTGGTTCTCATTCCACCAGGTTTGTCAAGCATCTCAAGCCATCATTCACGAACCCAAAAATAGTCCAGGGACCAATCCGATGAACCCACAGCGATCCAACCTTCAATACTTTCACTGGGAAACTTACACAGATTGTAAAATGATCAAAATTCACGGCCAACATACACAGTTCAACGCAGATTCACAGAAAGAATCACCCCTGATTCCATCAATTCGTGGAAAAGCAATCCCAATAATTTCCACTGCGATCCGAATGGTGAACAAAAACAGTACACAGTCCAATGCGTGGAGGCAAAAGTCAGTTCTCTATGTGGATGGAAGAAAAATGAATTACATACTGGAAATCAGTGCGAGAGAGAGAGGGCGAACCCCCACACAATGGTTGGTAAAACGTTTTATTCCCTCATCCTGCATGAGGAAGACGAACGGCCAAGATCTGAGGGACTGGGGAAGAAACAGTTCCCACGTCGTGGAGAGGAGAGCAAGCGTGGCGTGGTAGTGGTCTGCTTGCCAGCCAATAGCTGCCTCAGCTAACAAATGGAAAATTAACCAAGGGAGGTGGCGACACATAGAATTTTTCCTCGTGACTCAATGTTCAACATCCCTCCCCTTTTTCCTTATCCTTTGGAATCATGCCCTTTCTTAATTTAGTTGCTGCGAACATAGCTGGTTGAGTTGTTTTATTAAAAAGCATGTTTACATGATGCCATAATTAAATATATGCCGCATGTCCCGATATACCATCGGTGACCATTCCTAATCAAAACACAACATGACCAAATCCATGGTGGGGCCTTGGGCTTGAGCTCCACACCAAGATTATTTACAACATATGTATCCTATTTATTTAAATGCAAGCGAGGATTAAAACTGGGGTAATACACCTCTTTTCCTCACTTTGTTTATTTTTTAGCATTGTTTGAGTTTTAGTATTGTATAGGGTGACCTATGGCCTTTGTTGACTAGGCCCTAGCATTCTTATGCACTTTATGTTTTCTACTCCTCTTGAGTATACATTAAGGGTGGGCGTTGGAGACATTTACCACCATACACACTCATTTTGGTCAATTTGGCCTAGTTAAACCACTATCCTAAGTTTTATTGACTTAATTGACATCATAGGAGCACTAAATGACATCAGCATGAGCACACCCATGCCTACCTTTCAGTCAAGGAGGCTAACTTAGCCTTCTCCTACATTCGAGGAGGCTAACTGGAGCACTCTAGGGGTGATCTGAGTGTCATTAATGCCCCATATTGCTAACTAATGGTTAAAATTAGTTAAACATAGTAGTGAAGGTGCCTCCCCTCATTAAATTGATTATTTAATGAACTGAAGTCAACATGGGTGCCTCCAACCACTTCTGATGGTCAGTTACACTTCAGTTAACCTCATTGGGGTTCATTCGAGTCATTGATGCGCTACCACTTGTTGGTTGGCTTGCAGTGACATGTGTATGAGCTACTTTTAGTTAGACTCAGTCATTTATTGCACTCTGACTTCAGTTAGGGCTCAGTTGAGTCAATTATGGTTTTGATCAGTGGTTAACTTGAGTCACTGTGGCCTACATTCAGTTAAGTGAGACTGACTCATTCCATTCAAATGACCACCTTGTGAATTCAAATTTTCTTGGCATTCATGCTTCTGACATGATCATTGTATTGTATGATTCATTATTCATTTGATTATACAGGTCTACTACTTCCATTGCAGCACCATTTTGCCAATTTTATGATTATCTGTCTGTATTCTTTGTGAGACTGTGTTTTCAGTTCCTAGACCATTGTGACAAATTAATACCTTGGTACCTGAGGCTGCAGGTAAATTTGATAAATTATGGTCAATGAAACCCTAATGATAACTATTTTTGGTGACCTTGATGATTGAAGAAGTGTGGGGTAACAACAAATAAAAATACATGCAACAAACCATAAGGTTTAATCTTTGAAGGATGTGTAAGACAAATTCAAGTTAAAAAGACAAAATAAAAATTCACTTACCTTAACCTTGAAGTTGACCCTAAATTAAGGATGTTGACACATTGAAAGTGTCTATATAAACAAGCACTCTCACACTTCAAAATACATCCAACAAAGTAGAAAGAAGTGATATCACTGGACTGTGGAACTTTGTTTGATGAAACTCAGTGCAGGAGTAGAAGTTGACTGTTGGAGGGTTTCCATAGTCATGAAGTAGTCCATTGTATTTAGAAACATTCAAGGGTTTAACACATCCAGTTTCTACAATAGTCCATTGTGGACTTGCTTGCACTTAAAACAAAGCACAAACAATCCCAAATTTGGGATAGTGTGAAGATCCTTCTCAACATTTAAAATAGCCCTACTCCCGAGTTTGACAAAGTGTAAAGTGAGACAAACACATGTATTTCCACTCGCAAGTAACTCAATAAAAAAGCAGTAGCTGATGTCTTGATGAACTGAGGATGTATGGCAGAGTGGAATTAGGGTGATTCCATGAAGGTGGGTAACAGTTTTTGGCCAAATTTTGTGATGAAAAACTGATTTTTTACTCATGTGCTAGATAGAATCCCTCGAAACACATATATGCCATGTAAATTTCGACTTGCAGTAAAAAAACAAATTGTAGAATATTATGTTGGATTCCCCATGATATCGTTTTAAAAATATTCTGATGTCATTTAATGTGTGAAAATGTTCTTTTAATGAACCATGTGACCTTAAAATTTTGAAGAATTTAATCAGTGACTCGTGTCCAACCCCAATAATTTAATCTTATATTAATAATTTAAAATATATATACATATATATATATATATATATATATGAGCATGATCTACACATAATTCACTATGGTTTGCATATTTTTTTGTTAATTTATTTTGCAATATACAATTATTTATTATTTTTAAAAAGTGACCACATCTTATTTCAACATCATTTTATACACATGTCTGTCCATCCCATCTTTTTTTTCACTGTTTTCAAAAATTGAAAAACCAAAGACACCCTTTTCAAGAGGACACGTTGATGTGTGGGTTGTGCATTTTTACAAAAAAATTTGATGTGTATATTTTACCCTCCGTATTTTTCATTGATCTGATTTGAAGTTGTTGTCTGTTTTTCTAAGTGTAAGTTTTAGAACTAATAAAAGAAAACCCATATGAATGGAAAAATGCATGCATGATATCTCAATGGATAGAGGATTTGGTGACGAATCTATCGTTATGAACTACACTCAGTTGTGCGCCATGAATGGCAGGTTTTACACCCCTAGAAGACATGTAGAAACATTGATTTTCTTAAAAGAAGGCTAAATCTCTGTTTTCAAGTCCTCGGTCGAGGTATTAATCTCGATTGAGGTATTTAAATACCTCGATCAAGGGTTTTTCAAAACCTCGATCGAGGTTTTATCAAACCCTTGATCGAGTGTTTGATAAACCCTCGATAGAGGGTTTAATAAACTCTCGATCGAGCTACTCTGAAACACTTGAAAAAAAGCTTTGTACATGAATACCAATATACTAGCATATTTTTTCGGGATATAAGCTTTAGTTTATATATATTATATGTATATTATATATATGTATTATATATAATATTATGTTCATGTAGGACATTTTAGAAATGAGTTTCAAGGACCCATCTAAGAGAATTTAAAATAAAAAATACAAAAGAATAAAGGGGAAATAGGAAATTATAATTTTTTAAAGATGGTAAATGTAAAAATTAAAAAGATAAAAAGTGAAAAATAAAAAAATAAAAAATAAAAAAGAATAAGAAGAAGGATACTTATTCTCAACATTGTAATAAATATAAAGAATTTAAATTTTTTTATTTTTCATATCCGAATAGATGATAAGATTATAAATGCATAAGAAGAAGAATTGAATGAGCAATAATATAATACTTATAACCATAGGGAAATATACTAGTAACAAGGGAAGTTGTCCTTTACTTTTTAGATTTAATTTTTTGAAACTATGAAAGAGGCATCAAAGTTTAGGGAACAAGAAAACTCTTTCCATAGTTCACCTAGAACATATAATTAAAATTCTCACATTCTATAGATAAATGTGTATGTAAACATAATTGATAATTATAACCTATTACCAATTTGTTTCATCTAGACATGGGTACATTAAGAATATAGAAAATGGATAAGACTCATGAATTAAACATGACATGCCAACTCGCTCAAATCATAAAAAAGGTTTTTTCGTAGTGATAATAGTATGTTGCACCCCATATATGTGACCTTGTGACCCTCTTTATAACTAAATTTAATCAAGTTTAAATTTTATCTGGACCAAAGATATTAACAAAAAAATTGAACTCTATGTTGAAAAGAGACATGGATTTAAACATCACTGTAGATGACATTGATTATGAATATTGTGTGTAGTGACCAAGTGGACAAACTATTGTTTGTAGCAAAATGACCATGACATAGATACAATAAACCCTTCAATGCATCCTATCATGATAACTCAAAACTTTAACCAGTAGTTGTCAAACCTTGATGGTGATGCCAAGGATTCATTTTGGGATTTAACAATAATTTTACACTCTGTGAACTACATGCATTTAATTTGTTTTAATGCTTATATTCAAGTACTATCATGGTGTGTTTTCATTATCATTCAACATCTAGCTTGTTTATGTCATCAGTGGTTAGTAAGGAATTTAAACATCATTTGATTCCTATCAGCAATATATCCAATATGTATACAATGTAGTACATAAATGTACTGAAATATTTTAAATACTATAAAAAATTTTCTCCTTCGTATATAATTTTGGGCTGATGCATAATCATGGACTCCTTTAAAGACACTTTAGATGCCACATAATACTAGAATAAATGGGAAACTATGACTTTAGGTTACAATTAGGGGTACTTACCTAACTTATTTGAAGATGAAATAAAAAGAGAAACGATAGGTAATTGAATCATATTTCATAATATATAGCATTTATGTAGATAAAATGTGTGTAAATGAATATAAAATTAGTTTCCGTGAAAGCGGGTTTTCAAATTTTCACACATCTTAACATATATGTTTGTGTGGGTGCATCAATATATGAGGTAAATGATGTCCATTTGGGATAAAATCTTGTAGACATATAAAGGACATATGGGCCTAGTGCAACACTATTTATTCATAATTTTTCATGCATTAATTTTTTATTATTATTAATTATTGAAGTCAGAAAAGCTTGAAATTAAAACCATATGTGCGGATGCAACACTTTAGGGGAAAAAAATAATGAAATCCTTGATTTCTAAATATAATATCGTAGAGCTTGATCTCGTCTAGTGCACCATATAGTTTTTTTGGGAAATCGTGATGGAATCAAAAGTTATATAACAAACAATCGATGTATGTATTTTCAAAAACTGACGTGTGTCATTTAGAAAAATAATTATAAATAAATAAAACATAGTTTTGAAGGAAAAATTACATATTTAGAATCCTCATTTCATACTCTACAATATCCTACATTTTCATAAAAACACATTGTGTATGTCATATCAAAACACGCCAAATAAACTGAGCATATTGATAAAGTTCTAAAAGACAAGCAATAGCCCTGGTTGATTTGTCCTAGCCAATAGGTTCGGTATTCCGAAGCTGCTTCCAAACCTAATTCCAAACCTTAATCCCACCAATTACTTAAATTTTAAAATAATGCATATAAGATATAACTCACATGCGATATAGATTATTCATATCACATATGCGATATAACGCATCTGTGATATGAGTAATCTATATAGCATACGCGTTATAGCTTATTCATATCGCATATGCGATATAACGCATAAGAGATATGAATAAGATATAAAGCAGATGTGATATAATGCATATGTGATATGATAAAGCTATAACGCATATGCATTTTATTTTAACTAATTTTTTTTTGTCCTAACGCATCATTGTTCATCACCCTCATCCTCATCATCATCATAAGCACCCTCATCCTCATCCTTATCATCATCATCATAGTCATCTTCCTCCTCCTCCTCCTCATCATCATCATTGTTCATCATCATCATCATCAACGTCACCCTAATCAGCTTCATCATCATCATCATCACACTCATCCTCATCAGCTTCATCATCACCCTCATCCTCATCATCATCATCATCATCATCACCCTTATCCTCATTAGCATCATCATGGTCATCATCATCATCCTCATCATCCTCATCATCATCATCATCACCATCATCCTCATCACCATCATCATGGTCATCATAGTCATCATCATCATCATCATCACCCTCATCCTCATCCTAATCATCATCATCATCATCCTCATACTCATCATCCTCATCATCGTCACCCTCATCCTCATTAGCATCATCATGGTCATCATTGTCATCATCATCATCATCATCATCATCATCATCATCATCACCCTCATCCTCCTCCTCCTCATCATCATCATCACCCTCATCCTCATCAGCTTCATCATGGTCATCATCGTCATCATCATCACCATCATTATCCTCATCCTCATCCTCCTCCTCCTCATCCTCATCCTCCTCCTCCTCATCATCAACCTCATCATCACCATCACCCACATCCTCATCCTCATCATCATCACCCTCATCCTAATCATCATCATCATGGTCATCATCATCATCATCATCATCATCATCATCATCATCACCCTCAATCTCATCACTATCATCATCATCCTCATTTTCATCATCATCATCATTGTCATCATCACCCTCATCCTCATCAGCTTCATCATGGTCATCCTCATCATCATAATCATCATCACCATCATCATCCTCATCCTCATCATCATCATCGTCAACCTCATCCTCATCATCACCCTCATCCTCCTCCTCATCATCATCACCCTTATCCTCATCATCATCATCATGGTCATCATCATCATCATCACCCTCATCCTCCTCCTCATCATCATCACCCTTATCCTCATCATCATCATCATGGTCATCATCATCATCATAATCATCATCACCCTCATCTTCCTCCTCCTCCTCATCATCCTCATCCTCATCCTCATCATCATCATCATCACCCTCATCCTCATCAGCTTCATCGTGGTCATCATCATCATCATCAACCTCATCATCATTATCACCCTCATCCTACTCCTCCTCATCGTCACCCTCATCCTCATCATCATCATCATGGTCATCATCATCATCATCATCATCATCATCATCATCATCATCATCATCGTCATCATTACCCTCATCCTCATCACCATCATCATCATCCTCATCACCATCATCATCATCATCATCATCACCCTCATCCACATGAAATTCATCATGGTCATCATCTTCATCCTCATCCTCATCCTCATCATCATCACCCTCATCCTCCTCCTCCTCATCATTACCCTCACCCTCATCCTCATCCTCATTGTCATCATCATCATCATCATCATTATCATCTTCATCATCATCATCATCATCTTCATCATCATCATGGTCATCATCATCATCAACCTCATCCCCATGGTCATCATCATCATCATCATGGTCATCATCACCATCCTCCTCCTCATCATCATCACCCTCATCCTCATCATCATCATCATAGTCATCCTCCTCCTCCTCATCACCCTCATCATCATCATCATCATCATGGTCATCATCATCATCATCATCATCCTCATCATCATCATCATCATCACACTCATCCTCATCATCATCATCATATTCATCATCCTCCTCATGATCACCATCATTGTTCATCATCATCTTCATTGTCACCCTCATCCTCATCATCATCATCACCCTCATCCTAATCATCATCAACCTTGATCCTCATCAGCATCGTTCATCACCCTCATCCTCACCATCATCAACATCTTCATTGACACCCTTATCCTCATCATCATATTCATCATCCTCCTCATCATCACCATCATCCTCATCATCATCTTCATCGTCACCCTTGTCCTCCTCATCATCATCACCCTTATCAGCATCGTTCATCACCCTCATCCTCACCATCATCATCATCTTCATCGGCACCCTCATCCTCATCATCATCATCATATTGATCATCCTCCTCATCATCACCATCATCCTCATCATCATCTTCATCCTCACCCTCATCCTCATCATCATCATGACCCTCATCCTCATCATCATCAACCTCGATCCTCATCATCATCGTTCATCACCCTCATCCTCATCCTCATCATCATGGTCATCATCATCATCATCATCATCATCGTCGTCATCATCATCATGTTCATCATCATCGCCATCATCATCATCACCCTCATCCTCATCATCATCATCATCATAGTCATGAACCTCCTCATCATCACCCTCATCCTCATCATCATCATCATCATCATCGTCATCGTCGTCGTCGTCATCTTCATTGAAACCCTCATCCTCAACATCATTAGCATCCTCCTCATCCTCCTCCTCATCATCATCATAATCCTCATCCTCCTCCTCCTCCTCATCACCCTCATCCTCATCATCATCATCATGGTCATCATCATCATCATCATCATCATCATCACCCTCATCCTCATCATCATCATCATAGTCATCATCCTCCTCACCATCACCATCGTTGTTCACCATCATCTTTATCGTCACCATCATCCTCCTCCTCCTCATCATCATCATCACCATCCTTGTTATCATCATCATCATCATCATCATCATCATCACCCTCATCCTCATCATCATCAGCACCCTCATCCTCCTCCTCCTCCTCCTCATCATCATCCTCATCCTCATCATCTTCATCAACACCCTCATCCTCAACATCATCAACATCCTCATCATCATCATCATCACCCTCATCCTCATCATCATCATCATGGTCATCATCCTCCTAATCATCACCATCATTGTTAACGATCATCTTCATCGTCGCCATCATCCTCATCATCATCACCATCCTCCTCCTCCTCCTCATCATCATCACCATCCTCGTCATCATCATCATCATCATCATCCCTCATCCTCATCATCACCATCATCATCCTCATCCTCATCCTCATCATCATCATCGTCAACCTCATCCTCATCATCACCCTCATCCTCCTCATCATCATCATCACCCTCATCCCGATCATCATCATCATGGTCATCATCATCATCATAATCATCATCACCCTCATCTTCCTCCTCCTCCTCATCATCCTCATCCTCATCCTCATCATCATCATTATTACCCTCATCCTCATCAGCTTCATCGTGGTCATCATCATTATCACCCTCATCCTACTCCTCCTCATCATCACCCTCATCCTCATCATCATCATCATGGTCATCATCATCATCATCGTCATCATCATCATCATCGTCATCATTACCCTCATCCTCATCACCATCATCATCATCCTCATCACCATCATCATCATCATCATCATCATCATCACCCTCATCCACATGAAATTCATCATGGTCATCATCTTCATCCTCATCCTCATCCTCATCATCATCACCCTCATCCTCCTCCCCATCATCATTACCCTCACCCTCATCCTCATCCTCATTGTCATCATCATCATCATCATCATTATCATCTTCATCATCATCATCATCATCTTCATCATCATCATGGTCATCATCATCATCAACCTCATCCCCATGGTCATCATCATCATCATCATGGTCATCATCACCATCCTCCTCCTCATCATCATCACCCTCATCCTCATCCTCATCATCATAGTCATCCTCCTCCTCCTCATCGCCCTGATCATCATCATCATCGTCATGGTCATCATCATCATCATCATCATCCTCATCATCATCATCATCATCACACTCATCCTCATCATCATCATCATATTCATCATCCTCCTCATCATCACCATCATTGTTCATCATCATCTTCATTGTCACCCTCATCCTCATCATCATCATCACCCTCATCCTCATCATCATCATCACCCTCATCCTCATCATCATCAACCTTGATCCTCATCAGCATCGTTCATCACCCTCATCCTCACCATCATCAACATCTTCATTGACACCCTCATCCTCATCATCATCATCATATTCATCATCCTCCTCCTCATCACCATCATCCTCATCATCATCTTCATCGTCACCCTTGTCCTCATCATCATCATCACCCTTATCAGCATCGTTCATCACCCTCATCCTCACCATCATCATCATCTTCATCGGCACCCTCATCCTCATCATCATCATCATATTCATCATCCTCCTCATCATCACCATCATCCTCATCATCATCTTCATCCTCACCCTCATCCTCATCATCATCATGACCCTCATCCTCATCATCATCAACCTCGATCGTCATCATCATCGTTCATCACCCTCATCCTCATCCTCATCATCATGGTCATCATCATCATCATCATCATCATCATCATCATCATCATCATCATCATGTTCATCATCATCATCATCGCCATCATCATCATCACCCTCATCCTCATCATCATCATCATAGTCATGAACCTCCTCATCATCACCCTCATCCTCATCATCATCATCATCGTCGTCGTCGTCGTCGTCGTCATCTTCATTGACACCCTCATCCTCAACATCATTAGCATCCTCCTCGTCCTCCTCCTCATCATCATCATAATCCTCATCCTCCTCCTCATCATCATCACCCTCATCCTCAGCATCATCATCATGGTCATCATAATCATCATCATCATCATCACCCTCATCCTCATCATCATCATCATAGTCATCATCCTCCTCACCATCACCATCGTTGTTCACCATCATCTTTATCATCACCATCATCCTCCTCCTCCTCATCATCATCATCACCATCCTCATCATCATCATCATCACCATCATCATCATCATCACCCTCATCCTCATCATCATCATCACCCTCATCCTCCTCCTCCTCATCATCATCATCCTCATCCTCATCATCTTCATCAACACCCTCATCCTCAACATCATCAACATCCTCATCATCATCAGCATCATCATCATAATCCTCCTCATCATCATCATCATCATCATCACCCTCATCCTCATCATCATCATCATGGTCATCATCATCATCATCATCATCACCCTCATCTTCCTCATCATCACCATCATTGTTCACCATCATCTTCATCGTCGCCATCATCCTCATCATCATCACCATCCTCCTCCTCATCATCATCATCACCATCCTCGTCATCATCATCATCATCGTCATCCCTCATCCTCATCATCACCATCACCCTCATCTGCATCATCATCATCATGGTCATCATCCTTATCATCATCCTCATCCTCATCATCATCCTAATCCTCATCATCATTGTTCATCAGCCTCATCCTCACCATCATCAACACCCTCATCCTCATCATCATCGACACCCTGTAGAAGGAGAAAGTCGACATAAGTCGACTTGAACGAAGACCGACTTAGTCGATCAGCCGACTAAGTCGAGAGACCGACTACGTCGGTCGGCTGAGTAAACACAGTGGTTAGTCTGTTAACTAATAGTCGTGTCGGTCCGGTGAACCGACATGTAGTTATGATTGTAACTGTTTGTAACCTATATATTAGGCTGTTGAGCCACACAAGAACGTAGTTCAGTTCTTGGCTTTGTACGATCTATTGAGAATAACATAATCTGTTCATCCTATCTTGTTCTTGTCTCTTGCATCTGTGTATATTTTTGTATGTATTATTGGTAACCTTATGTGATCTGTGAGATTACAACATTGGTTCCGTTGCCAAGACCAATGGTTCTATTTTTTGTACTTCTAGTCTATTTTTGTTTTACCTCCCTCTTTCTTCGGGACGAAGAAATGTTTTGTTTGTGGGGGAGATGTAGAAGGAGCAAGTCGACATAAGTCGACTTGAACGAAGACCGACTTAGTCGATCAGCCGACTAAGTCGAGAGACCGACTACGTCGGTCGGCTGAGTAAACACAGTGGTTAGTCTGTTAACTAATAGTCGTGTCGGTCCGGTGAACCGACAGGTAGTTATGATTGTAACTGTTTGTAACCTATATATTAGGCTGTTGAGCCACACAAGAACGTAGTTCAGTTCTTGGCTTTGTACGATCTATTGAGAATAATATAATCTGTTCATCCTATCTTGTTCTTGTCTCTTGCATCTGTGTATATTTTTGTATGTATTATTGGTAACCTTATGTGATCTGTGAGATTACAACACACCCTCACCCTCATCCTCATTGACACCCTCATCCTCATCGTCACCCTTACCCTCATACTCATCATCATCATGCTCATGGACACCCTCAATGTTCATCATCCTCATCCTCATCATATCTAGATAAATGTAAATTGCACATTTTCATTGAGCACTAAATTGCATATGCGATATATCTCATATGCACTAAATCGCATATGCGTTATGGAAAACATGTAAAAACCTACCCATTCGTTAAAAAGATGGAATTCAATATCGCATATGCGATGTATTGAAGGTGCGTTATATCGCATATGCGATATGTGTTTTATAGAAAATGTAGGGTGGAGTCATGTTGGCCAGCTTTAACGTATCAAAAGACATAATTTGTTTGAACCCGTGCACAAAGAACTGTTTGACATGCAATTTTTTTTATCATTAATTACATAATTCCATATTTTTGTACAGGTTTGGGTGGATTTCAATGGGGAATGTACGTAATAGAGGACGAAAGTCAGAAAAGGAAGGTGCTTACACCGGAAGAAGCAGAAAATAAAAAACTAAAAAAAAGGGAAGATTCAAGAAATCGTCCTCATTCATTACATGAGCAAATAGTTCCCATTCCCCCTCAACAGATACCTTACGTAGAGGTTGAGGAAGATAATGCAACATTAAAAGAAGCTGGTTATACAGAAGTTGATATTATTCATCCATTAGTAGATGGACAATCTTGTGAAGAGTTCAATAATTATGTTACTCCCAATGTAAATGTGACTCAGCAACAACCATGTTCGGTGGTTCAATCTCCTAATCAAAGTTGTGAGCTGGAAGTGGATGTAAATGTCACTCCAGCATTTCAAACGACAAGAAATTTTCCATCAAAACAAAAGAGAACTCCTAAACGAATACAAGTTGACGAGATCGGATTGACTTCCATGGAAGGTAAGGTGGCTAAACACACTATCCTTTGTCATTCTTCTCAAATAATGAAACAATATTTTGATAACAAATCCGAAGCCGATAAATGCCAGCTATTTTTAGCTTTGCTTAAATCTAGAAATATGGCAACTGTTAGAAGAAATTTAGCCATAAAAACAATGAAGAATATCGAATCAAGTAATCACATTGTTAAATATCTTGCTCCTGCATTCACATTGATTGGTAAAAAAACTCGTTCAAAACACTATAATGTGGCTCATCGTGTATTGGCTGAATCAATTGTATGTAGATCCACAAGATAACGTCGTTTACTTGAATGCACATCACAAATTGTTCCTTTACATCCAAAGACACTTAAAAAAATATTCAATAAGAAGAGACAACCTTGATGTAGAGGGACAAATGGAAACATTATGGGCATTTAGCGGTAGGTTGCCCTGCAAAGACATGAAGTTAGTCAAAGCAGTGAAGGGCCTAGTGCAAACGTTTTGGCATGATAACACTAAGCCTTCTTCTAACACGAAGGATGTGTTAAAACATTGTAGGAGTTCTCATCACACTGAACCTCATGTTAAGCATTATCTTGACATGACACAAACTCAACTATTTGAGATGTTTAAAGTTTCCCATGTAGAGCTAAGGCTCAGGAAAATATCTTTTGAAAAATGCAAGCCTTGGTATCTTAGAATCAATACCATCCGAAACAATTGTTATTGTAGATACCACATAGACTTTGACCTATATTACTGTACATTTGCACATATACGTCATTTTTTGCATCCTAACCATGTGCATGAATGCTCAAGTACAGTACCGCCAATGTCATCTAGAGATTTCATCCATAGCGTCATGTGTTCGAGGCAATATGGGCAGATACATTACTTAAAACAATGTGTAGACGGTTCTTGCAACAATTGTTGTGGGCTATCCTTATGGTCTGATTGCATCCATGAAAGTGAAGATCAAAAATTCGGGAATGCAATTATTGAGAAGCATAACTATCAGTATGAAACATATCAGCTAAATGATGGGAACGAAAGTAGGAAGATTGAATTGGTGACTTCACAGGTAACTTCTTGAATATTGACAAATTAATATTCATGTACACATTTTTTTATGTGGTTTATTGACATATTAATATTCATGTACCAGGTGCGAGTATGTGATTTTATTCTAGAGTTTTGTGGAAATATCCAACAGTACATTCAACATGTCGATATGGCATGGTGGCAAGATGAGTAATTCAGAATATGTCGGGACACCTTCCCTCTTGGAACAATACTATGAGTGGTTGAATTTGTGGAAAATTACACCCTACAACCACAAAATGAAATTCAAAGTCAATACTATCACTCAAAGCAGGTGAGCATAATGGTGCATATCACGTATCGACATGGGCAAGATAGCAATGAAGAGAAACATGTGATACTGAAAGAAAGTCACTTCTACATAAGCGACGACGGGACCCATGACATCCATTACATGCAACATTGCTTTAAAGTATTCTATGATCACGTGATAACTATGGATATACCATTTTATGGTCATTTCATTTGGTTAGATGGTTGTGCTGGATAGTTCAAGAATGAATGTGTATTTGAATGGTTGTGTTTGTTGCACATAAAATACAAGGTGTCACATGTAAGGAACTACTTTGAAACTGGTCATGGGAAAGGAGAGCACAATGGTGCTGGTGCATGCATTAAAACCACCCTTCGAAGGGAAGAGATGAAGTTTACAGGTGCTCACCTTCGAGACGCTGCATCTATAGTCCAATGGTGTGCATCTCTCATGGGAGAACAACAACAAGGAAACACTTAGTGTGAAGAATATTCTGGGAGGTTACAAATGTGGACTGATCACAAACACCTCAGGTGAACACAGTGCATGGAAATCGATAGTTTCATTCAATTAGAAGCTCAAACAACTCGGCCCTACAAATTTGGACAAGATTGAAGGCTTGCTTTTGCAGTTCATATAGCATCGGTGAATGGGGTGATTGTGAGCATATGGATACCGTTGATACATGGGATCGAGTGACACTTGGCACCAATTTTAACGAGGGTAATGAAATAGACCATTTGGAAGATGATTAGACATATATTTCTATAGACTATGATCACATATCAGATCTCATACAAGCAGGTACATGAGTAGTACCTAAATAAGAAAATGCATTTATGTATTGTTTACTTGACCTTTGTAGAATTTAATTTATGTAGAAATTAGAAATGCAAGACCTTATTTACAAAATGTATTGTTAACTCGACCTATTTCCTTTCACAGGTCATATATATGCAGTGGTTTCCCCAAAAAATAATGAATGGTGTTCTGACTATTGGTTGGCACGTTGCTTAGAGGGGAAACAAACCCTTCTAGAACCTATTACAGATGATGAAAATATTGAATTCCCAACTAGCTCGATGGTTATAAAAGGGGAGTACTTGAAACTTGCAACATAGCAGAAAAGGAAGGGTGGGTATGTATATCAGGATTATAGACCAGGAGCTATTGTATACCACTTCACCAACCTAGTAGTTGGTATAAAAATCAAGCTCTGCACACTTGCTCACAAAAATAGGTCACATGTACGATACTTGCTACCTCATATAGACCACGAAAGATTGATGGACACCATCAGCACCAGAGATGATCCGGATGGCCTACTTGTATGAGTGGATTGTCAGGTGCGTTATTTAACCTTTTTAAAAGTGAATTCTGAAGCACAATTTCCATTATTTAGCCTTATTTTATTAACAATGTAATAAAACCGTGATTGATAGATACCATTCACAGACATAATATTATTCAAAGGATACTAGACACTATAAACACGATCATACAACCTCGGGTGAGTTATCTATAAACCATGTTTGCAAATTTTCATTGGGTTCTCTTTTCTTTCTTATGATGTTACTAATGTTTAGACTTTTGTGTGTGTAGGATACAAACACCATCTACGGCACATTGGAGGCACCAAGAATGGTGTCTTTAGACACCACCAAATATAGTTTGAAAAATAACAAGCTCTCGAGTTGTTGAAATTTACATTTCTTGATGTTTTTAGTTTAATATACATTTAATTACATTTTCATGTACAAATCAGAATCCAACTAGAGGCTTTCATAATTGCAAGCACCAATTAGGGTCAACACAAGGTATGATATGGAACTAGAAACACATGAGATCACCAATACTAGGCTTTCATGAGTCACCAAGTTGCATGCTCCAACTAGGCTCAAGACAAGGTATGAGATGGAAGTAGGGTTTGGTGAGCAATCATGCAAGTTAGGAGAGGGAACTAGAAACACATGATCACCAATACTTGCATGCACCAACTAGGCATTCATGAGTCACCAAGTTGCATGCTCCAATTAGGTTCAATACATGGTATGAGATGTCCAACTAGGGTTTGGTGAGCCATCATGCAAGTTAGGAGAGTGAACTAGAAACACATGATCACCAATACTTGCATGCACCAACTAGGCTTTCATGAGTCACCAAGTTGCATGCTCAAACTAGGCTCAAGACAAGGTATGAGATGGAAGTAGGGTTTGGTGAGCAATCATGCAAGTTAGGAGAGGGAACTAGAAACACATGATCACCAATACTTGCATGCACCAACTAGGCATTCATGAGTCACCAAGTTGCATGCTCCAATTAGGTTCAATACATGGTATGAGATGTCCAACTAGGGTTTGGTGAGCCATCATGCAAGTTAGGAGAGTGAACTAGAAACACATGATCACCAATACTTGCATGCACCAACTAGGCTTTCATGAGTCACCAAGTTGCATGCTCCAACTAGGCTCAAGACAAGGTATGAGATGGAACTAGGGTTTGGTGAGAAACCATGCAAGTTAGGAGAGGGAACTAGAAACACATGATCACCAATACTTGCATGCACACCAACTAGGCTTTCATGAGTCACCAAGTTGCATGCTCCAACTAGGGTAAAGACAAGGTATGAGATGTCAAACTAGGGTTTGCTGAGCAATCATGCAAGTTAGGAGAGTGAGCTAGAAATACATGATCACAAATACTTGCATGCACACCAACTAGGATTTCATGAGTCACTAGGTTGCATGCTCCAACTAGGGTCAAGACAAGATATGAGATTTCCAACTAGGGTTTGGTGAGCAATCATGCAAGTTAGGAGAGTGATCTAGAAACACATGATCAGAAATACTTGCATGCACACCAACTAGGATTTCATGAGCCACCAAGTTGCATTCTCCAACTAGGGTCAAGACAAGGTATGAGATGTCGAACTAGGGTTTGGTGAGAAATCATGCAAGTTAGGAGAGTGAGCTAGAAACACATGATCACCAATACTTGCATGCACACCAACTAGGCTTTCATGAGTCACCAAGTTGCATGCTCCAATTAGGTTCAAGACAAGGTATGAGATGTCCAACTAGGGTTTGGTGAGCAATCATGCAAGTTAGGAGAGTGAACTAGAAACACATGATCACCAATACTTGCATGCACCAACTAGGCTTTCATGAGTCACCAAGTTGCATGCTCAAACTAGGCTCAAGACAAGGTATGAGATGGAAGTAGGGTTTGGTGAGCAATCATGCAAGTTAGGAGAGGGAACTAGAAACACATGATCACCAATACTTGCATTCACACCAACTAGGATTTCATGAGTCACCAAGTTGCATGCTCCAATTAGGGTCAAGACAAGGTATGAGATGTCCAACTAGGGTTTGGTGAGCAATCATGCAAGTTAGGAGAGGGAACTAGAAACACATGATCACCAATACTTGCATGCACACCAACTAGGCTTTCATGAGTAACCAAGTTTCATGCTCCAACTAGGGTCAAGACAAGGTATGAGATGTCCAACTAGGGTTTGGTGAGAAATCATGCAAGTTAGGAGAGAGAACTAGAAACACATGATCACCAATACTTGCATGCACACCAACTAGGCTTTCATGAGTAACCAAGTTACATGCTCCAACTAGAGTCAAGACAAGGTATGAGATGTCCAACTAGGGTTTGGTGAGCAATGATGCAAGTTAGGAGAGTTAACTAGAAACACATGATGACCAATACTTGCATGCACACCAACTAGGATTTCATGAGTCACCAAGTTGCATGCTCCAATTATGGTCAATACAAGGTATGAGATGTCCAACTATGGTTTGGTGAGAAATCATGCAAGTTAGGAGAGTGAAATAGAAATACATGATTGCCAATACTTGCATGCACCAACTAGGCTTTCATGAGTCACGAAGTTGCATGCTCCAACTAGGCTCAAGACAAGGTATGAGATGGAACTAGTGTTTGGTGAGAAATAATGCAATTTAGGAGAGTGAACTACAAACACATGATCACCAATACTTTCATGCACCAACTAGGCTTTCATGAGTCACCAAGTTTCACATGCTCCAACTAGGGTCAAGACAAGGTATGAGATGTCCAACTAGTGTTTGGCGAGCAATCATGCAAGTTAGGAGAGTGAACTAGAAACACATGATCACCAATACTTGCATGCACCAACTAGGCTTTCATGAGTCACCAAGTTGCATGTTCCAATTAGGATCAAGATAAGGTATGAGATGTCCAACTAGGGTTTGGTGAGCAATAATGCAAGTTAGGAGAGTGAACTAGAAACACATGATCACCAATACTTGCATGCACCAACTAGGATTTCATGAGTCACCAAGTTGCATGGTCCAACTAGGGTCAAGACAAGGTATGAGATGTCCAACTAGGGTTTGGTGAGCAATCATGCAAGTTAGGAGAGTGAACTAGAAACACATGATCATCAATACTTGCATGCACCAACTAGGATTTCATGAGTCACCAACTTGCATGCTCCAATTAGGGTCAAGACAAGGTATGAGATTTCCAACTAGGGTTTGGTGAGCAATCATGCAAGTTATGAGATGTACTTTATGAGACGGAACAAGGTATGAGATATGCTTTTATTATGATTGTTAGTGGCATTTGTATGGAAAAAGATAACTGAAAATGTTTAAAGTAATTATTTTTACATGGTCATATGGGGGATTTGGCTAGGGATGAACTTAGTTATTAATTCTAGTTGAGGAAAAAATCATTCTTTTGTTCGAGAATTAATCACTTATTCAAGCATTGTCTCAAAAAGTACACTAAACACATGTTAAATTTTGCAATCAAGATATGTACACAAACATACAAAGAAAGCGATCTACATAAACATACCTGCTGGCTCGTCAAAGGTGGGACACCAGTTTGGTTATCTTCACACACCGGTGCCTCATTAGGGGCCTGCATATAAAGTAGCATATATATGTCAATTTCATATAAAATAGTGAATCAGAGACATAATACTACCTGGAAGGAAAATGATGAAATACCAAAGAAATAGAAACATACATACCTGGTTGGGGGTAAGAGGTGGGTTGACAACAACCTCGCTTTGGTGTTCTTAAAGCACCACTGTCACAATAAGTTCCTGCATAAAGTAACATATGTCAAAGAAATACAAGTTACAAAATTATTTTTCCAAAGAAAGTGAAACATAATTAAAAGCATATTTCAAATAATACATGTGTCTGTGAATCTACCTCTACATGAGAGGGAATATGCTGCGATACAATATACTCATCCTGGTCAACATGCATAAAACATGTTGTATCAAAATTAGGATACATATTGAATGCTACAATCTATACTATAAATATGTAAATAAAGTTGACACATTAAAAAGTATAGTTCTTACCCCTATTGGTGAAGAACCAAACCCATAAGCAATATTAACAGTCGCATCAATGTTCTCAACGTTGATCGACGGACTATGCGACTGTGGTGTGCGATGGGACACCAGCTATATATTTGTTCACATAATTTGTTAGATAATTAAATAGAAATAAATTGTGAAACAATTGAACATTTTGACATGAAACAAAATATAATATGAAAATAATGAGTTTTACTTACAAAGCAAAGTAATCCATCGTCTCAGAAGTCGAAAGCACGGCCATAGAATATGCCTCCACACGATGTGCAAGGGTGTGGAGTAACACGATGCTATGAAGACTCTGCATCTCCTTTTTGATCTGTAGATGGGCCCGCCTTAGAAGTTCCAGCCCATTGGTCTACATTGCCTTAGACATCAGTCCCATGCTGAAGCAATGTATCTACCATGTCAAATAATGCATCCTGTGTATACTCAATCACAGGACCTGTAGGAGGATATACCCGAGGGGGTTTTGGTGTGCGTGGTGGGAATGGCACACGATTAGGATCTATCCTAGAATCTTCCCTATCTTGGGGCATCCCATGACCAACATCCTAGTTTCCTAAAAGATCGAAGTAGTTAACATGTTTCCCTATGATGAATTTTGCATACAACTTCCTAACGAAATAAAATGGGATGTCCCTATTCCCATGGGGATCTTCATCGAAGACCATATACCAACGATCCATCCAATTGGCCTCTATATTTGGTTCAATGCACCATTCTATGGAAATGCGTGCTCGACTGGTCGGTGGAACCAATCCGGTTCTAGGGTCCTAGAATAATGAAAATAATTGGTCTTTTGTAATTTTAAGGGCTTTGATGTCTTTATGAGTCAATCCATCGGAGTAGTATTTCCTCCTAGATTCTATGTACAAGGTAATGTTGTATACAGCTCCTTGGGCATCAGTAATTGTGTCTGTTATTGTGTCCAAGGCATCGACTAAAGACTCTCTCAAACAATCCCCCCCTCTAATAGATGAGCTAAGGTGCCTCAATGACACCAAGCGCGGAATAATCTATGCATTTCTATCTTGTTCCCCCTCTGGGTTTGGCTTTGGATTTGGGTTAGGTTGTTGTGGGTTAGGTTGTTTTGGGTTATTAGAGGGTGGGTTTTCCACATTGTGTTGTCTGTTAAGATTTAAACAAAAAACTACAAGTTATTTTACTTTTAATCATTATTTGATTGAACATTCAAATCTTTTTTTTAAATTTGTTGAAAATAATTATAAAAACAATGAAATTATGGAAAAAATTAAAGAATGGAAGACTAAGTGAAAAGGATAATCTAGCATTTACCTACCATTGGAGCAATCCACCTTGAACTCGACCTCGAAAAGCTAAAATGCAAATCACACTTGTGCTATTGTGATATTTGACGAGTTTTTCACTGTCTCGATCCTATGAAAATGAAATTTGAGGGGCTTGTGGCCTCTGTTTTATTTTTTTTTTGCTTTTCAATATCGCATATGTGATATTGAAAAGTAAGAAACACTATATTGCATGCTTTTTTATCAAGGGTAATATGTGGTATCATTTGTGTATATTTTCTAGGCACCTTGTGGAGATCCATTATTAGCCATATGTACTATGCAATGTTAACATACTACTTTGTGGAGATCATATCACTATTTTGTTATTATTTAACAGCATTGATCATTATTTCCCTTTGCACATACTGCTTTCAACTTACAAGCACTAAATATATTATGGTATGTAAGAAACATTTCTAAGTCCTCTTACATTCCTTGTTCTATCCAGATATAATTTAATTGGAAGAATTCATGATACAATACCAAATGGATTATTGTGTATTAATAGTTCATATGTTAATGAAGAAAAATTTAGGCTTGCCTATCTACTAGTTGATGGAAGGTTGGAAAGAGTGGGAAGGATGAAAAGAGTGTCATTCAAAGATCATTATACTATGGAGGCTATGAGAAATTATATGATTGATCTTGTTCCTTCTGAGATTACAATATTAGCACAAACATTCTATTCAAACAAACTCGAATAGAAAAATATATATAATTCATATTTTTTATTTATGCCATATTGTTTTGTATGAACAATAAATTCTACAGAAATATATAGATATGTTTTGTACCTTGCTATTGTAGTCCATCCAATGCAAATATCAAAATGAAATTGATTGATTGGGTGTTGTTGGAAGTAGGAAACCTTCATTGGGAAGGTGGTGGAAGAAGAGAGTGAGATGGAAGGGTTGTTGAATGGTTACTCTAAAATCATGGCTTTCGATCTCTACATTTAGAAGATATTTAGATAGTATATCCTCCACAATGGTTTCTTCATAAATCCTAAAAAATCCACCCTACTCATAACATCCCATGAACCATCACCTTTAATGAGGCAAGATTGAAACATGAAGCAAGGAACCAACATGATGTATGGATGCAAGTAACCGGCATGATGCATGGATGGGTATCATTAGTATGGATATGTATCAACCGTGTCTTCGACACCCTCTATGATCATTTAACAATCCTTCCAACAATAATGTTAAATATCCCATATGTGATATATCGCATATACGATATATCGCATATGCGATATGCAACATTTACAAAATGCATATGCGATATATCGTACTTGCGATATATTGCATACGCGATACGTTTTCACGAACCTTAGCCTTGTGTTTGGGCTCGGGTTATTCTGAACACACCATCAATAATGCATATGCGTTCTTGATTTGCACTTCGAAAGTACGTTTCTGATTTCCTAAGTGGCACCAAAAAGTGGAACCAATTTCGTGCGAGTGCCCTTTTTAATTTAAAAAAAACTACAATTATGTGATATAATTTTGAATTTACACTAATTTTTATCTTAATCGCCATGTCCTACTCCTCCATGGGCTCTGAGCTTTAAATATCTAACCCAAGGATCTATACCATAGGTAGATCATAGTCCTGAGAATCCAGGTCAAGTGGACACAACTCGTCTAAGTTAAACTTATCAACTACATTGCATACATCATTGTTATAGTATTGGTTTTGCATTGAACCAATGAGAGCAATCATTCATGCAATTGAATTGATGAGCTGAACTTAGGCAATTTGTGTCCACTTGACCTGGATTCTCAGGACTACGATCTATCTATGGTATAGATCTTTGGGACAGATATTTAAATCCCAGAGCCCAGGGAGGAATAGAACATAACGATTAAGATAAAAAATTAGTGTTACATTCAGATTCATATCACATAATTGTAGTTTTTTAAAATTAAAAATTATATACGAAGGAGCAAAGTATTTTTAGTACCTTTAAGGAAATCAAAATGTAAGCATGAAAAAACAATATGACCTCATTTCCTTGGGTTATATCAATGTCCATTGTTTACTCTTCAAAATTGTTATTTTGAAATGGCATATTCTTTTGTTAAATTGTTTATCTTTTAATTATTTTTTTTGCAATTAATCAAAGGAATTATTCAGATGGGTTTATTTAAATTTCATTGTTATGCATTATATTTTTGTGTTGTCAAGATGTTGAGATATCATTATATAATCCTACTTCATTATGAATTTCTCCAAAAGTATATTTTTGTCCTCATGGGTATTTACTACAGATAGTGGGAGTAGAGTGTTTTCACTTGCATGGTTTTATGTTACCATTCATCTCCTCTTTTGTTGTTCTCTTTTCTCTCTATATATTTATATAGTATTTTATAGTATCCTTTTTTCTGGTGGCACATTATCATTTTTGGATCTTCTCCTTATACAGTGCTGATAAAGATATATGGAACACACATGACGATATACCTTGAGAGAGAAAATATTAAAGTCCTTGGTTGTTCATGTTGGTCCTATAGGTAAAATGGGTTGGCTCCCTAGCTTTATGGTACACCTTGGTCTTGTGGGTATGGGGGTTTCCTTACCACCTTGTTGTGACCCTTAATTGACTTATCGTACTTTTGGTAATAGCACCCTTATTGTTTGTGGTACCATGACCTCTTTGACATGATGACCTAACCTTATTGTTTTTATTGTTGTTATTTATGTGACCATTTTGATATTTGGTACCCTATACTAAGTCAACCTATTTTTATTTTATTGGTAACCATCCTAGAAGTTGGATTTGAAGAAAGACCCCTTAGAAGTCCTTTCAAGTTATAAAAACAAGTATTACCTTCATTATGGATCCATCAAAGAAGATACATCTCAGCTTGGATCTTTCTGTTTGGTGTCACATAGTATGTTGCTAGGTTTTCATTGCTTCACCCCTAGGTTACTAGATCTGATTTTAAGGGTTGCTTTGTTCTCCCTTATTTACCAAATCATGAGTTATGTTGAGTTGTGACCTTATGCATATGACCTGTGGACTATGTGGTGTCTCTCTTGCTAATTTGTGACCTAATGAATCTAACCCATGGAATGTGTGGTGTCTCTCTTATTGACATGATGGGCCGTGACTTCATGAAGCTGACCCGTGACTATATTAGGTTGATACAAGACCATTTTTCTGCTGAAAATATAGCCCATGTTCAGTTCTATGGGCTACTCTTGGATTGTTAGCTTTGGCATCATCCCTCTAGGGATGCCAAACCTTATTTGTGACTATGTAAGGTGTATCCTAATGGATTGTGACTATGTATGATCTCTCCTATATGGTCCATGGACTATGATGACCTCCCTCATCCTTAAAGTGGATTGTTGTAACCTCTCCTAACTAGGCCGTGGCTAATTTGACGTTACGTTTCTATACATGACTTGTTTGGGGTTAATTATGCTAGAGGAAGTTGTGATATTTTAAGGTTGATTAGTTGTGTTTTGGGATAAATATAGATGCTACTATCCTAATAGGGTATTTACACATGGTGACTAAGATATCTTTCTTTCTACTGTATGTATCTAACCTCAACCTACAACACTCTGACCTACTCTCTATAATGGTATGTCATATGTCCCTTTGGTGACTTGTCCTTTCAGTGACAATATCTGAACCTAAAAGTATCTGAGTATAATGTTGATCCAAAATTTTCTAGACTAGATTTATTACCATTGTTTGTTAACTGGTTATTAAATTTACTAGTATTTCTATTATTGCTTTATTTCTTGTACATTTCTATCGTTATTTTCATTAGTTATAATATTGTTATTGTTTATGTTTTATGTAAATTAATATGTATAAATTCATTGCAAGAAAATATTATCTTCCATACATCATTGTACTTGGAATTTCCATTGACCTACATCAATGGTCATTAGTTGGACATTAATATAATTGTCTGCACTTCTATATGCTTTTTATATTAAATTTTTAAAATGTGTGCACTTGGAATGTTTAAAAAACATTTGATGAAATATTCAAAAGTGTTGAAGAAATAAGTGCAAACCTAATTCATGAAACAAGTGCACCCTAGTGGATTTGTCCATTGATCATTAAGGTTGGACTAATCGTGGCTAAGGGAAGTGTAAATTCCAAAACACAAAATCTCTAGTAATTGTCAATTGAAATTGCAATAGACCTTCTTTTGCAGATTCAACTAATTGTTCAATTTGTCCTAGTTCATATTACAAAATAATGCTTATGTATAATTTGCAAAAAATAAAATTATATTTATAGGGTTAAAATATTCATAATAAAGTATTAATAAAATCACAATGACTGCCCCTATTTATTACTAGAATAATCACCTATGATATTACTATTCAAGTAGTAACAACAAATAATCTAGGAAAACAATTCATCCCACTCTTGGACCATAACAATACTAATACACAACATTTAATAAATAGACTTAAAACATAATTATTATACTTATTTTTATTTGTTTTCCTTTAATGTGTTGGATAGTGCCTCGAACCACCCAACTATAGATTGGTAGAAACTCTTATTCTCTTAGTCTTTTGTGAATCACCCCCAAGCTGATTCATGGATCATCTAGGACTAGAACTTTAGGGTTTCAAAATTGTATACTCAATCTCTGGATGATAGACATGCCCAAATAAAAAAAATTCCTTGCACCTCTTGGTACTTTGATAGTAGATTCAAGGATTCAATTTCCTTGCTATCCTCTATTCACGTTATTGATAATTATCCTTTTTGTGGATCCACTATACCAACAGTACTCCTCCAAGTATACAGACAATAAACTCTTGTCTCAATACATTTAGTGTTGAGCACACATTCCAATGCTTAAATAAACAGATAGTAAGAAAATAAGCATGCACTTGAAGAAAAACTTATTTGTAACTCAAATATACCAATCCAGTTGGCCAAGATGCAATTCCCTTTGTTCGTTCAATCCAAATTCAAGAGAAGTGACTAGCGATCCGATTTCAAGCAAAGTGACTTGTTAACCAAACCTCATAATGAAAGAACCTACTAGTTTATATAGTTATGGGCTAACCCGCAAGGCTTATTGGCACCAACTGGAGCTCAATAGAGGTGGATCAAGTTTATTAAGTTCCAAAAGCAGGAGCTATGGTTTAAGCAACAATAGATTAAACTATTGTATAGACTAGGTCATTGGAATCATTCGCTGAGTCAAGGTAAACAACTTAACCCACTGATTCAATGGTCACTGATGCGGGTGGATTTACAAGATCAATAGGGAACGGGGACACGAGGCTTTTCTTTTGGCTTTTTGGGGATTGGGTATCTATCACAACTTTAATGTTTTCATAGGCCTTAGGTATTGTTTTTTATTTATCCAAGAAGAGATTGTAGTTGGGAATGGAAAGTAAATAATGAATGATGTTCTTTGCTACCACTTTTGCTTGTGTGAGTTCTGATATCTACCAAATCAACTCAATACTATCTACTGAAAGGAATATATAGTGGTTTATACTTGTTCATTGAAGTATGCCCAGTTTGCACAATACCAAGGAGAAAGTTGAATTCATGGAGGAAACATTTTTCCATTGTTGTTAGTGCATCAAATTTTCCACGCATGTATTCACCTTATTTTTTAGTAAAATCTAGATTTGGAAATTTGGCATTAAAATTTTGATTTATGCTTTATTCTATTACTGTAGCATTTTATTTTTCAAGCTTAAATGTTGTGGGTCGTAAATGTTACATAGGCTATAAGAAATTCCTTCTAAACCATGAAAGGACAATGATCATAAGGATTGAACAACTACTGCTACATTCAACAATATACACTAAAATTGTTTGTCAAAGTCACCGACTAAATTACTTACAGTCCATTACAGCCCAGTGTATGCAAAGTGTTTATAAAAACATATACTTGATCTCTATAGTGAACAGGGAAGAATTCAGGATTATAGAGAGGGTGTAGCATTACTCCCAATCCAACTGGCTGGATAGGAACCTTACCTTATTATTTGACCTCCTCATCCGCACGAAGGAGATACCCTCCCAACAGATAACAAAAATAAAGAGAAGAACGTATAGTCCACTCGTAAGGACTCGATGTACTATCTTTTTAAATTAAGGTACAAGGACTTTAAATATTTAATCTTTAAAAAGTGTCCTAAATAAGATCTTGTTTTCATCTGCATTGACCTATTTGGTAATTTTCATTTGCATTGACCAATTAGGTAATTTTCATATACATTGACCAATTAGGTAAAACTAGAAAGTGTAAAGTGGGTTGGTAGCAGGTCCTAAAATGAAAGGGGTAAGTAGGATTCCTTCTAGCGAGTCCTTCTACCTTATGAATATTAGTCTTTAGTTTTAAATAAGCCCATTGTCTAAGCATGAATCAGGAGGCTAGAGATGGTATTACTACTATATAGGTGTAACTAATCATAGTAATTATGGATAAATAGTATTCATTAGTGTTTACATTGATGAATACTCATATAAAGACGCATAACACGTCTATTATTAACTATTACAACATTACGAGTTCAATCTGAGGCACATAAGTGCATAATGTTTATGCCTATTGATTATGTATCATATATGGAGCTGCTTAGTACTCATAAGAACTAGTTACAAGTGAGAAAAGATCTCACTAGTTAGGGGAATAAAACATTGATTAAGCACAAGTACCATTGATTGTAAACATGTATATTCTATATAACACATGTGACATAAAGTATGAACCATTTATTACAAATGGGTTTTACACTACTGATCTAAGTAAGCATCTCTCTTATCTACCTATAATATATAGATCATATCATGTAAACAAGTGCAATCAAAACAACATGTAAGTAATATGTTATTACTTATATACGACCTATATTATCTTAGCAAAGCAAGCTATGGTGTTTACTAATATGTCTCCATATTATGGATCTACATTTAGGTGAGGTTAGTTGTTCTATACTATTGGAATCACCATTAGTGTGTAATTTTGGGTATAGGGTTGGATAGGTTCAACATACATCAAACTGTAATCATAATTATGACAGCATAAACGATTATTCTCTTACTTATAGGTGTGATCCGAGATAGGGTAATGGACACTAATGATTACTGTAATTACTATATAGGTTTGATTACTCAATAATCCTCTATGATTAGTAATACTAAAGTAAGGTATGTGCTAAGATGTAGAGTTAAGCTTGTTGTCTCTTATTATGCTCTATACAGATTACTAATAGGGTATGAAAGGGTTCTATGTATATAAAATATGGTCTCAGGGTCATACAATACGATCAGGAACACATCCTTTGGTTGTAGGTATGAAAATAAGAGAGGCATAATATTGGCAGGGCAAGAGCACTTACAACAACAACTAAAACACCAAAGGAAGGAACAAATTCGTCAGATGGATACACAGATCATTAATACCACAGTCATTAGTGAAACTATACGATCCCACACAAGGTAGATAAACTAATAATAAAGAAAGAGCGATTGATATAGAGACCATTTTTATTTAGCAAAGAAAGTGGCCATTAACTATAATGTAAAAAGGATAGGTTATCCATCCATAAGTGAACCCTTTGGCTAATCCTACTTCCCATAATTTTAGAACCATTCCTACTAACCAGTTGGACTACTCTCACATAGTCACACCTATGGTAATAACAATATTTTTTTTAAAGACACCTTCATCGCTATAGGGACGACCAGACAAAGCATGTTCTGACGAACATGCTATACTAGCGAAGGAAGTTTTCGTCCATAGTATAGGAAGTTCTAAAAAACTTGCTACAACGATGGACCTTCGTCGCTACCACGATGGAGCACCACTGCATACATTTTGTTAAACGTCTTGTGGTTGTCTCTACAGAGACGACAAATTGTGGCATAATTTTCTTCCTACATGCAAGTTCGTCACCCAAAGCAAGTTCTTGTGGTATCTATAGTGACAGACTTTCATCACTATAGCAACGATCAATTTGTTGTTATAGCCACAAAAATGTGTCGCTATAGTGACCCAAGTTGATTTTTTAAACAAAGTATGTTTCATATCAGTTTTGTCATTATAGCGATGAACTTTGGCAATCGTTGCTACAACGATGAAAGTTTTTACATGAAAATAAGGGGTCATGTTCGTTGCTATAGCAATGCCAAAGTGTTGCAATAGCAATGAATTTCCATGGGAAAATACCCACATGTACTAGTGATATGCTAATGTTACAACAACTAGATATGCATCCTAAAAATCATTAAATTGGTAAACACCAGAATCAATGCTTGAATTAAACATTACTCTAATGAACATGAATTTAATAGAAATATACATTTAAATAAAAATGCAAGTTGTGCCATAAGTACATACAAATGAAAAGATGATGAATGTGCAGGCTTGGAAAAGGGGGCCCTCCAATACAATGCTTGAACACTTGAAGTGTAATCATCTAAGATAAATCCTCTACTAGAATGAATTAATATAGAAAACTCATTTCAAACAACTGACACAAATATGATCTCAAAAGATTGAAGCCTACAAATTCTATTAAATCTAAAGTTCTAAATTCCCAATTTCTAAGTTATCAAACCATGTATAGTCTTGAGCTATTTGTACAAACATTTTACAACCACAAATGCTAAAATCACTCATGATTTGAGGATTATATCCCTATTCTCTCTTAGACGGTCTAATTTAACCTTTAGACCCACAAAAATGGGTAAAATCACATGAAATCCCAAAACTGCACATATTTTATGCTAAAAGAAAGGTATTTTCTACACAAGTGGCCTAGTTCGACCAGCGTTAACCAGGAACCTCCAAATCTATATTTGTGAAGATGATAGATATGTATCCATCCTTAGATTTCAAGTATCATACCACATGTCTCATATTTCACCCAGTTGTCCTGAAAGCATACAAACCTTGGAGCAAATATGGGAAGTTATGAAATCCTATAATTTTCGTTAAAAACTTATTTTTAATGCCTAAAATTCACAAAATTGAATTCATAAAAAGTAATGACAAATGTACCTTATATGGTCAATTTTAAGGAAATGTGGATGCAATATGAGAGATATGGAGAGATTTTGAAGTGAAAACATGGATTATATGACAAAAGTAAGCATAAAAAATGTTGTCCAACACAGGTGTGTATATTATGTAAATTTCATTGATGATGACTCTCGTAAGACTTAGGTTTACTTTTTGAAATCAAAACATGAAGTATTTGGAAAGTTCAAGGAATTCAAAGAATTTGTAGAAAATCTTTTAGAAATAAAGATCAAGAAAATGCGGTCAAATAATGGAGGAGAGTATACTTTAAATTAATTTGGAAACTTCTGTAAGGATGTCTGGATTAAGAGGGAAAATACCACTCCCTTTAATAAACAACAGAATGGTGTTGTTGAAAGGAATAATTGAACCATTATGGAAGAAATGAAGACTATGATCCATGATCAATATCTTCTTATGCACTTACGGGATGAAGCATCAAGGACAACAATATATGTCCACAACGGAATATCCCATAGTACACTTGGTTTCAAAACCCCTGAAGAAATGATCACGGGAAAGAAACCAGAGGTAAGTCACCTCAATATATTTGGTTGTATAGTGTTTATGTCACGAACCCAAAAATTCCACCATAAAAAAAATATTTTTATTTATATTTTAATGTCGTAAAGTGTTTTCTTAGTCGTAAGTTGATTTTTATCTTTCTACATGAATAATTCTAACTTAATTTCTTGTTTGTATGAATACAAGACTTGTTTTCCATTCACCATTAACTCTGACTATGACAATTCCAGAATTATAACTTAATCAGAAGGTGATAAGTTAATGTTAAAAATGTGTTTCTTTTAATTTGACTAGTATTAAATCCTAAGGTTTCGACTCAAGTCCTACTCCATGAATAAGTAGACACACGTATTTCATTATGTGTTAATTTTATATTGATGTGGTTTTATTTATTTTTTTACGTCACTTATATAAGGTGAAGTGATTATGAAAAAAGGGCGTACATTCCTCGCAACCTCTATATGGGAAAAATTTATAAGGTATAACCTAAGTCATAATATCTTATTCCAAATTTATGCTATGTGACATGAGGGAGTCATAAGGTCTCTCTAAACTGAAAAGAAGTTTCCTGACAACTCATCAATTTAGTATTGGGTTTTAAATCAGGTTTTACAATTTCCCTAAGGCATGGCTTGCAAGTTCACAGTGTAGCTAGGAAAAAATAACAAGGTTTGAAGAATTTCATGCTTTTAGTAAGAAAAAAGAGGATCCTGACCCCATCTGTACTCCTCACAATCTACAACGTTGAAAAATAAAGTTTTTAGGGTTTTATGTTGAGTTCATTGTAGTTACTTGGCACTGGATTTTTTGCACTTTGTTCACTATTTTGGTTGCTTATGGATTTTTCCTTGACCTCCTTGTTTCATGGTTTTGTTTTTCTATTCCTTTAACTTTCTTTCCAGTCATGAATGCAAGTGTTATGTTGGTTTAAAGAACAACTTACATTCTGCTTATCTATTTTTAACAAATAGTTTTTCCAAGTTCCTGGTGTGCTTGCCTCTATTTGTTGATGGAGCCGGGGTTTTCTGAGCTAGTGTGAGTAGCAAAAAAGAAAGGTAATAAATTTGTTTAAGTTTAAAAAATATTTCCTATTGGAATTTTTGGAGGAAATATTTAAAAGAATAAATCTTTTATTTTTATTCTGTGGAGGGAAAAGAAAAAAAAGATTGAGAACTTGGAGGAGAATAACCCTCGTCCCTCTGAGCATTTTGTTGAAGGTAAATATCTATGCCAAAGTTTGTGTTTGTAAAGAAAAATAGTTTGATTTCACACTTCAAAAAAATAATTCTCTATTTTGATAGCTGAGGAAAAGGGAACCAAAAGAGTTGTTACTCAATCAATTGGATGAGTCGATAATAGGTTCTGGCCTTCCCATTATGGCCCAAACTTTATCCAATGCGTAAGAGTTTAGTTTGGATACACAGGTTTATGGTTTTATGCATATTTCCTTTACTTACAGTTGATTCCTTCTTTTATGTAGGTTTAAATGTTGGGATTTGTTGATTGTTTACCCAGATAGCCTTTAAACTTCTAATAGAGATTGAAGAAGTATTTTAAAGGCCATGCTTGAGAAGTGCAGGGTTCACTTCATTATATTCCTCCATTACTTTGTTCCGAGCTAAGAAAATATTAATTTTATACATTTTAAATATGAAATTTTTGTTAGTCCTACCTCCGAACATTCTAACATTATTGGCCTATGTGCATGTACACACAAAATGGTGTGGCTCCTTTATTTAAATGATGAATCTATTCTACACAAACAAGGTATGCTTGGATATCCTTGGTTTACACAGCTCGAAGTTTGGAGAAAGGGGCTTCTCATCCTCTTTACGAAATTCAGATAAGTTAGAAAAATAAATGTTGGGTTTAGTAAATGCTTGCAAATGGAAGATCCATTGGCATTTTAGAAAAGTAGATTGTAGGGTATTTTTACCTTTAAATTTGGAATATTGGCACTCAGCCATCTTGATTTTAATTATAAGTTTATTTATATATTAAATGTTGGTTATGATTTGGATATGGATCTTGTTGGTGGGAAGCCAATTCCAAGAACTGTAAAACCTAAATATTATAATTGAATCTAATTTCGATTCTTGATTGGCTAAAATTGTATTCTTGGGATCTCAAGTTAGATTATTCTTTCAATTTGTTTTGAAGTTAATTTGTAATATGAATGGTTTTCTTATATCATAAATATATATATGTGGTTTATTCATTTGATTAAATGATGGTTACTGCATTTTTAATTTTGATAAAAATATTACATTAATTAAAAAATTTATAAGAAGCCTCTCGACTCTCATTATATTCTCGGTAAAATGCTTGGGGGTAAAACATTTGCGTTGATAGTTATTTTACCTATAGGTTATAACAATTTGTAAAGGGTTTTGGTTTAGTTTAAAAGTGAATTTTATTCAAAATAATAGTACTTGTGATTCCTAAAATTTATGTGCATACTTAAATTAGAGATCAACAAAAATTTATTAGGTAATAAACAATTTAACAGGATGAAAAAAAACTAATGAACACCTCTACGTATTTACTGTTTCTAAGTGCAGTCAGATTTATAATCTACTTTTAGAATGTAAATATCAAGACTAATGCATTAGATAATTCAGTAAAGAACCTGTCACCACTAATGGGAAAATGAAACTGAAGATGTCGTTCCTCCCAACCAACTCCTATAGCAGCCAAACTTACTTGTTCCAGAACCCCCGATCCTATTTGATGAACCAAAAGGAAAAATTCCGATCAATGGGAAATGTCTTTCTTTGCATCAAACATATCAGTTCCCCTCCATCGCAAGCCCCCTTCTTATTTGATTGAAACAATACTTTAAATTAATTTTCCTAGGACTTTGTCATTTATGATCCACCTGCTCATTAATTATCCACAAGGAGTCTCAACCTAATTTTGGGGAAGATATCTCCTGCCTCACTTGAGTTTTACTTAGTATATTTTGTCATTTGTCATTTCCCCTTATGGGCCAACAAACACTCTTTTAAGGGATACTTAAATTTCGATTTCTCTCAGTTATTTAACTTAATAATAATAATAATTCCATTACATTTATTTTGACTTTATTTGTCAAAATATATTTTTAAACAAAGTCAAAGTCTTTAACAATTTAATAATTGTTTTGTGTATCACATGTACCTCCCCTTTAAATTTAACACCATCCTCGGTGTTATTATTTCCTTGTCCTTTTATACTTCAATTATTTCATTTTGAAATAGAACTGGATATATGCTTCTCACATATTCCTTTCAAATTCCGACGAAATGGACTGCTTTGAAATAAGTTGCTTCCTTTTCAGCTTGACTTGTCCAATGGTACGATTATGGAGTAAATTTTCTCTCATGTCGAGAATATGTTCTAGTTCCACTTGAAATTATCATGAAATTATACTTTGGGTTCCACCTGTATTACATTCCAGTTAATGACATGAGTAGCATCATGAACGCATTTCTTTAAAATTGAAACATGAAAAACATTGTGGGATTTGATTTTAGGTGGTAATACTAATTTATATGCCACTAATCCAAATTTTTCTAAAATTTCAAATGGTTCACAATACCTAACCGCCATTTTTTAGTATTTTCCCAATCTTAGGGAACTTTTCCTGGGTTTCACCTTTACGTAAACATGATTTCCTACCTGCAATTCTTGTGGAATCATTTTTAAGTCGGCATATATTTTTTCCTATCTTGGGAAACCTTCAATTTATGTTGTACATGTTTCACTGTTAATTCCATATCTTTACATATTTCATGTCCAAACATTAGTCTGTTGATGGGGATGCCCCAAGAAATTGGAGTATTACACTTTCGTCCATATAGTATCTCAAACAAACTTAATCTAGCTGAAGCTTGAAAAATATTATTATATGCAAACTCTACCATATGCAAATAATCTTCCCACTAACCTGGTTTATCCATTATTTACATTCTAAGCATGTCTTCCAAAACCTGATTTACCCTTTATGTTTGTTCGTCAATCCGAGGATTATATGTGGTGCTAAAATGTAATCGCATGACTAAACCTTTTAATAAATCCTTCCAAAAATTTCTCATAAGTTTTGCATCTCTGTTCAAAATTTCTATTTTAGGTACACCATGAAATCTAAAAATTTCCTTCATAAAAATATCAGCAATATTAATAGCTTTATATGTATATTTTACTAGAATAAAGGGGGTTTCCTTACTAAGTTTATCTACCACAACCATGATTGAGTCATTTTGTTTAACATTTTTAGGTAACCTAGTTATGAAATCCATACTGACAATTTTCCATTTCCATTCTGGAAAAGGTAATGGACATAACAATCTGACTGAATGTTGATGTTCAACTTTTATCTGTTTACATTAAATAGATCAAGCTAAATATTCTGCTACTTCTTGTTTCATATTAAGCCAGAAGAAATCCTTCCTTGTCATGGTAATCATTTTCAGATATCCACGGTGTCATGAATAAGGTATTTTATGTAATTCATCCATAATAATTAATTTAATTTCTTGTGAAATAGCTATATGAAATCTTCTTTTGTGTAATAGTAACCCTTTTTTATTCAGACTAAAAGATGTTTTTACTCGATTTAATTCACTTTTTATTGTCTTCCCTTTTAATTTATGGTAATCTTTATCAATTTTTTTGCATTTTTAATCTTATCCTCTAAATTTGTTTCATATATGCTACTTGTAGTTTCATATAACATATTTGCATGACGACTTAGAGCATCTACTACCTTATTATTTTTCCCTTTTATATGTTTTATTTCAAAATTGTATTCGCTTAAGAATGATAACCGCCTAGCTTGTCTAGCATTAAGATTAGGTTGATTGAATAAGTATTTTAAACTTATATTATTAGACATTAAGAAAAATATCCTTCCTATGAGATAGTTTCACCACATTTTAACCGCGTGAATGATAACAACTAACTCTAGATCATTAGTCGTATAATTCTTTTCATGTGTTTTTAGCTTCCTAGACTCATAGGATATAACATAATTTTCCTGAATTAATACTCCACCTAAACCCTCTTTGCATGCATTTGCACATACAACAAAATATTTGTATGGATCATCAATTTTTAGAATAGGAGTTCTTGTTAATAAGTGTTTTAATTAATTAAAACATTCTTTTCATTTTTTGTTCCTATCAATTTTCTTAACTTTCTTTTGTAATGAAGTTATAAGATATCCTATCTTAGAAAATCCTTCAATAAATTTATGATAATAGTGAGTAATCCCCATAAATGATCTTATGTTAGTTATGTTCTTAGGAAGAAGACATTCTATGATAGATTTCATTTTATTAGGATCTAGTGATATTTTATCCTTAGGCCCCACATGTCCTAGATATTGGATTATATCTTTGAAAAAATCACATTTTCCAAACATGGCAAATAATTGGTGTTCCCTTAACACTCGTAGAATTATTTGTAAGTGTCCTTCATGTTCTTGTTTATTTTTAGAATAGATTAATATGTCGTTGATAAAGATGACAACAAATTTATCTAAGTATTTACTTCATATACTATTCATTAAACAGATAAAGGTTGTTGGGGCATTTGTTAACCAAAAGGGAATTAGAAAAAATTCATAATGATTGTATCTGGTTCTAAAAATAGTCTTAATGATTTATCTAAGTATCGATTCTTAATTGTAATTTTATTTAATTGGCTATAATTTAAGCATAACTGTAAAGTACCATCCTTTTTATTTACAAACAATATCGGTGCTCCCCAAGGGGAAACACTGGGTCGAATCTATTTTTTATTGATTGATTTCGGTATTTGTGATTTTCACTCATTAACTTCTAATATGTTCATATGATAGGGAAACTTTGATGCTGGTACCGACCCTGGTACCAAATCAATTGTAAAATCTATATCTATTTTTAGCGGTAATCTAGGAATAACTTCCATAAATATATCTTTAAAGTCCTTTAAAATTGTTATGTCTTCTAAACTAATTTTATTATTTTTCTCTCTATCGTCCAATATGTAATATGCAAAAAATTTGCAACCTTTACGAATAGACATTTTCATTTTTTAGGGTAAAATTTCTCTTATGGCAACTTTCTTTAGAATCCCTTTTACAACAATAATATTACTTTCATCATCCAAACATGAAATTTTTTTATCATAATAGTTTAAAATAACTCTATGTTTATCTAATGAAGCCATTCCTATCAGTAAGTCATAATATCCTAAACGTAGAATATTTAAATCAAAATGCATTTTAAAACCATTCATAATAAAATCACAATTTTTCATGAAGCTAGTTACTTTTAGATTTTTGCTTGTGGCAAGTTGAAATAACCAATACTTTTCAAATTTATCTTGTCGTAACCTGTATAGATCTACATTTCTTGGAAATATATAACTTAAAATTTAACCTTGAATAATTAATATATAAATTTGTTTATCTTTTAACATACCTTCAATTTTAACCATAGATTATTGATGACATGTCTACTTGTTCTTCAATGTTGCACTGATTTGGGCATCCTCCTTGTTATATCTCCCACTATAGTAGCTTCTTTAATTGTATGCATGTTATTAAGACTTTTCCTTCTTACATGAAAATCTTTAAATTAATGTGGTTCACCACATTCCCAACATTTTAATGGTTCCCTTTGTGTAGTATTGTTATTAAAAGTAGTGGGTACTTCCCTTTCTTTTATGGATGTAGTATTTTGTTGTTATAGTTTTTAAAATTATTTCCTTGATATCCTCAATAATTATTTCCTTGATATACTCGACAATTATTTCTAGAATTCTTATAAAACTTAGTACTTTTCTTTTTCTATTAAGACATTTCACATCTTTTATTTTCCCAATTAGGTATGTTTTCTTGTTTGTTTTTATTTTGGTCATAGCAGAAGTTTGCTTTTCTCGTGGCCTCTTCCAAATTTTTTTCAATATCATATTCGATTCTTTGTTTTAACATAAGAGGTAAAAAACTAAGGAAACATTGATTTTTTCAATTTTCATCAATAATGTAGGGTACATAACGTAATAAACTTAAAAAATTGCTACAAAATTCCTTGATTGACATTGCACCTAATTGTAATTCATAGAAATTTTTTTTTTCCTCATAATATTGTTTTGATAAATATTTTCTTTTAAAAAATTTCTTAAAATTTTTCTAAGTTACATAGCATTCTTTATTGCTTTTTACGTTTTTGATGTCTTTCCACAAGATATCAGATTTTCCTATTAATTTATAAATTGTCATTTTTCTCTTTAGTTCATCAAGATAATTATAGATCTCAAAGTAATATTTCATCCTAGATAGCCAAGCTTTTGCTTCTTCTCCTTTCTCAATTTCTCCATTTAAAATAGGAGGTTTGATCTTTCAAAATTCACGAGTAATATTTTCATATGGTTTATATTTATTTTTCTATTGATTACTATCACTACTTTCACTAGAATCTTGTGTTTTTCCTTAATTTATTTAGTTGATTATTTGCTTGAAGATTTGGCCTCGTGATTAGAAAAATCTAATTTTCTGACCTTGTGTTTATAAGTTGAAGTTATTACCATGTTTAATTCGGGTCCTTTATTCTTTTCTTCTTCATTATTTTGTCTCTTAGTTTGCATAACATTATTTAATTCTTCACGTTCTTTTAAGATGTGTTCATTATCTTCCTTAACCCATTTCAATTATGCTTTTAAATCTTTTACTACTTGTGGGAGTTTAGGTGGGCTATCATTCCTACTTTCATTCATATTTACCCAAATTTCACCTTCTCTAATATTACCTTCTTCTTTGTTTTCTGGTTCTTTAGGATGTGATTCTCCTTTAGTAGGAATTTCCACATCCGCCATGATTCTTGCTAAATCAAGATTATTATTCTCTTTCGGATTGCAAAGAGAATCAAACCATAACAATAAAATTATTTTTTTTGTTTATATCAGTTTGACTGTTGGGATCTTTAAGCCAAGTGTTGTAACTGTGCTATGATTACCATTCTGTCAAGAACCCAAAAATTACACCATAAAAAAATCATTTTATTTATATTTTAATGTCGTAAAGTGTTTTCTTAGTCGTAAGTTCATTTTTATCTTTCTACATGAACAATTCTAATTTAATTTCTTGTTTGTATTAAGACGGGACTTGTTGTCCATCTAGCATTAACTTTGACTATGAAAATTCCAAAATTATAGCTTTATGCCAAGGTGATATGTTAATGTTAAAAATGTGTTTCTTTTTATTTAACTAGGATTAAATCCTCAGTTTTGGAATCAATTTCTACACCATGAATAACTAGACATATCTATTTGATTATGTGTTAAGTTTATAATGATGTGGTTTTCTTTTATTATTTACCTCACTTATATAAGGTGAAGTGATTATAAAAATAGGGCGTACATGCATCGCAAGCTCTATATGGGAAACATTACAAGGTACAAACTAAGTTGTAGTACCCTATGCCAAATTTATGCATTGGACTTGAGGGACTCACAAGGGCTCTTTCAACAAAAAAGAATATGGATAACAACTTAATGAGTTAGTATGGGGTTTTAGATGAAGTATTAAAGTTGGGTTAATCCATGGGTTGCGAGTTGACAATGTAGCCAGGAAAAATTAATGAGGATTGCAGACTCTCATGATTTTTGTAGAAAGAAAGAGGATCATGTCCCCTCCATCTGTAGTCCTCATGATCCACAATGTTGAAAATTAAAATTTTTAGGGTTTTATATTGAGTTTAGTGTAGTTACTTGGCCATGGAGTTTTTGTTCTTTGTCCATTGTGGTGGTTGCTTGTGGTCTCGTTCTGGACCTCCTTGTTGCATTGTTGTTCTTTTCTATTCCTGTAAGTTTCCTTTTGGCCATGAATGCAAGTGTTCTGCTTGATCTAAAGAATAGCTTACACTATGCTTATCTGTGTTGAACAACTAGTCTGGTTGAGTTCCTTCCTCTATGCAATATTAGCTATATATGTTTCTTGTGTGGTAAGGTATAAGGCTCCTGGTGTGATTTCCTCCAATTGTTGATGGAGGAGATTTCTAATCCAACGAGGGTAGCATAAAGGAAAGGTAATAAATTTTTTTATGTTTAAAAACTCTTTCCTATTGCACGCGACAAATGAAAGAATAAATATCTTGTTTTTTTATGTGCAGAGTAGAGAAACAAAATATGGAGATCTTGGAGGAGAAGAACCCTCAACCCTCTGAGCATTTTGTTAAAGGTAAATATCTATTCCCAAGTCTGTGTTTGTAAAGAAATTTAGTTTGATTTCACACTTTAAAAAAAGTAATTCTCTATTTTGATAGGTGAGGCAAAGGGAACCAAATGATTGGTTAGTCAATCGATTGGATGAGTCGAGAGTAGGTTCTAGCCTTTCCATTATGGCCCAAAACTCATTCAATGCGTAATATTTTCATTTTGATACACATGGTTTAGGGTTTTGTGAATCTTTCCTTTACTTACAGTTGATTTCTTCTTTTATGCAGGTTTAAATGTTGGGATTTGTTGACTATTTACCTAAATATCCTTTAAACATCTAATTGAGATTGAAAAAGTATTATAAAGGCCATGCTTGAGAATCACAGGGTTCACTTCCTTCTATGCCTCCATTACTTTGTTTCGAGGTAAGAAAATATTAACCTTATACCATTTAAATCTCAAATTTTTGTTAATGCTACATTTGAAAAATATAACATTGCTGGCATATGTGCATGTATAAACAAAATGGAGTGGCTACTTCATTTTAATGATGGATATACTCTACATAAATAAGGTATGCTTCATTTTATTACAATCCAGTTGGCACAGATCTTGGGTTTACCCTGCTTGGAGTTTGGAGAAAAGGGCTTCTCAGCCTCCTTACGAATTTAAGATACGTTAGAAAAATAAATTTTGGGTTTCGTAAATGCTTGCGACTGGAAGATCCATTGTGGTTTTAGAAAAGTAGATTGTAGGGTATTTTCACATTTAAATTTGGAATATTGGAACTTGGTCATCTGGATTTTAATTATAAGTTTATTTATATATTAAATGGTGGTTATGATTTGGATATGGATCTAGTTGGTCGGAATCTGGTTCCATGCACTGTAAAACCTAAATATTTTAATCAACTCTTGTTTCAATTCTTGAATGGACGTGATTGTATTCTTGGGATCTCAAGTTAGATTCTTGTTTGGATTTGTTTTGAAGTTAATCTATAATATGAAGGGTTTTCTTATATCTTAAATATGTTTGTACATGGTTTAGTTAGTTGATTAAATGATTATTATTGCATTTGTAATTTGATAAAAGGCCTACAGTAATTGAAAAAATGATAAGAAGCCTCTCGGCTCTCATTATCTTCTCGATAAAAATATTTGGGGGTAAAACATTTGCATTGATAGCTATTTTACCTTCATGTTATAACAATCTATAAAGTTTTTTTTTAAGTTTAAAAGTGAATTTTCTTCAAAATAATAGTACTTGTGATTCCTAAAATTTCTGTGCATACTTAAATTGGAGAATAACAAAAGTTTATAAGGTAATAAACCATTTAACTCGATGAAAGAAAAATAATGAACAGTTGGTGTATTTATTGTTTCTAAGTGCAGTCAAACTTATAATCTACTTTCAGAATGTAAATAAAATACTAATGCATTAGAAAATTAAGTAAAGAACATGTCACCACTGATGGGAAAATGAAACAAAAGATGTCGTTTCTCCCAACCAACTCCTAGAGTAGAAAAACTTTCTCTAGAACCCCCTATCTTGTTTGTTGAACCACAAGGGAAAATTCCAATCAATGCACAATCTCTTTATTTGCATCAAATAAAACATTTCCCCTTAATTGCAAGCCCCCTTCTTATTCAATGGAAACAATACTTTATAGTATTTTTCCTAGGACTTGGTCATTTATGAGCCACCTGCTCATTAATGCTCCACAAGGAGTCTCGACTTGATTTTGGTGACAATGCCTCCTACATCATTTTAGTTTTACTCAATAGATTTTTCCATTTTCCATTTCCCCTTGTGGGTCAGCAAACACTCTTTTAATGGCTAATTCAGTTCTGATTCCTCTCAGTTATTTAATTATTAATAATAATAATTCCATTACAATTATTTTGACTTTATTTGTCAAAATATATAAAAATTAATAGTCAAAATCTTTAACAATTTAATAATTGTTTGGTGTATTACAGTTAGTTCATGTTACAAAAGAAAAAATAACCAAGTTGCATCCTTCCCGAAAAAAAGGAATATTTGTTGGATATTGTGAGGTCTTCAAGGCTTCAGAATCTATATACTAGGCTAACATTATATGGAAACTAGTAGATATGTAATATTTGATGAAGATACAGTTGTCAAGAAATCAAGAAGTGTCAACTTGAAGAAACATATGAAGAAGTTTTATCTCCCAGAGCCGGAGATTCAATGACAGAAGTTGCACCTTCTCTTGATCATGATATTATGAAAGAAAATGATATCTTGGAACCCTAATAACCTCCCCACATAAATATCTCCCATGAGAGAAAGTGAGCTTGGGTTTATGAGATTATTCACGAAGCTGAAAGGTATGGTTCTCGAGAAGGATCCACAAGGTAGAGTAAGAAGCTAAATCCATTTCATAGTTATGTGGATTTTGCAACATCCCCAACCCCCCGACCTACGAAGAGGATGCTACCATAATAATATCTTCCCCGGAAATTAGCCCCATGAGCATAAAATGAAATGCATTGAAGCAATAGCATGCACAGATGCATAAATGTTTAACATGCAGCGAAAGAAAAATACATTCCATTCAATCATTTAGCATGTTCATCATTTTCATTAAACAACAAATACAATTGCAGAGATGAAATAGACAAGAATACTGATCTTTAGAAAATCTCATCTCACAACTAGCTGCGTCGCTGCAACATTCCACCTAACCATAGGCCAGTGTGCTCATCAATCTCTCAGCAACACTGCCACCCTCGAGATGGGCATGATTCCATGAGGAGTAAGGGGAAACTGGCAGGCTCACACGTAGCCAAGGATACAAAACTCAACCAAGACAACACTGTTGGGTTTATCAAGCTATCAGGAGATGGAAACGTTTGTTGCTAAGCTAGTGGGATCATTGAAGAGATAAGTGTTGGAGACATTTACCATCATACTCACTCTTTCAGTCAAATTGGCCTAGTTAAACCACTATCCTAAGTTTAATTGACATCAAGGAGCATTAATTATCATCATCCCAGTCACTCCCACGCCTACCTACAGTCAAGGAGGCTAACTTATCCTTCTCCTACAGTCAAGGAGGATAACTGGAGCACTCCAGGGGTGATCTGTGTGACATTAATCCACCTAATTGCTAACTAGTGGTTACTTTCAGTTCAACCAATCAGTTACAGTCAGTTAAGGCACCTCCATGCATTAAATATATTATTTAATGATTATTTATTATTATTTTAATGAACTGGAGTGAACAAGGCACCTTCACCAACTTCTGATGGTCAGTTTAGCTTCAGTTAACCTCATCAGGGTTTATTGGAGTCATGCAGTACTAGCACTTGATGATTGGATTGCTATGACATGTGTTTGATCTCCTTCAGTTGAGATTTAGTCATTTATTGCACTCCAACTTCAGTTGAGATTTAGTCATTTATTGCACTCCAACTTCAGTTAGGGTTTGGTGAGTCAATTAGGGTTTTGGTCAAGTGGTTAACTCAGTGAGATTGCATGGCAAAGAGTCAGTTAAGCTAGACTCACTCACTGAATTCGAATTGTCCCTTAGGTATTCAAATTCTTCATGGAGTTAAGCTATTGCTATGCATGAAATTGTAATCCATTATTGTTTATATAATATACAGAGAGGAAACCTATTTGGGTATTCCAGTTATTTCCAATTCATGAGTATGTGTTAATTATTCTTTGATGATTTTGATTATTAGTTACTAGATCATGTGCAATAATTAATATGGTATTAGAGCATGTGGCAGAACGAAGAACAATCTCTCAAGAACAAGATTTTTGACAGATTTCTCCATGAGATTTGAGCAATAGCTCAAGAATCCAGCACTGCACCAGAAGCCAAGGCTTACCACTCAATATCCCAAGTAAAGAACTTGTTGATCAAGCTTGCTTGATTGACTATGCTGGGTGTGATGAAAGCCTAGAATGTGCAATCTGTCCGACCTTATGGTGCCCCTTTTGTTTTTATTTGCAGGTCTTAATAGGTACAACTTCGAATGGACTCATCAATCCCTCTTCTCACCCCATTCACAAGCTATTCGGAATGGAAGTTGAAGATGATTGCATCTCTGAAGAGACGAGGTATTTATGAGGTGTCTATTGGAATTGGAAGAGATTCTTATGAGAATGAGAATGATTGGATAAATGATGGTGACAGAGATTTTGGAGCAATATGTTTGGCCCTTGATGATAGCTTGTACTACCTTACTGATTATACTGAATACCCAAAGAATTTCTGGCCAATATTGGACAGAACCTTTGGCAAGCAAAATGAGGATCATAATAGTACTTTGGAGATCACAGCCAGCACCACAAGAGTTCTTCACTCAAAACTCTCAGCCACTACTCTCTCTGATGAAGTTTTTCAATATGAAGATGAAGCAGAATCTTCTACACATTCAATTCGAATTGAAGAAAGTCTCCATGAAGTGACTCCTTCTCTTGATGCTCCGGAAGTTCATGAGATCTCTAATATCTCATCTTCTCATATTTATGAAACAGAAGAATACATTCGAATCTCTAATATTGAATAAAAATGCTGCTACACTTCCATGCAAACATTCACCGGTGATTTTCCTTTGAATTCTGTGCAAAATTTACCAGTAATTGCTTCCGAAAGTGAAGAGAAATTTGATTTTTCTCCATCTAATGTTGTTGCTGGTGTGAAAATATGTGATACCTTGGACCTTTTGGAAGAAATATCAGATTACCAGAGTGATCCATTCACTCCCCATGCTCTAGATGTTCCAGCAAATTCCTGTAGGATTGCATGCACCAAAATTCAGAATTTTGAAGAAGAAGAAAATTGTGCATCTACCGTCTCGGTTGACCATAATTTTGGATATGATATGAACCTTATTGGATCTGAAATGATCTTATTTGGATCTGATCTGATATTGCTTGGTTCAAAATTTCAGGTTCATAAACCTTCAGTACTGCTTGTAGCTGTTCTCATCAATGGTGTGAAGAAACAAGTACCGCAAGTCTCCTACAAAACTGCTGCTGGGGATTTGATTTCATTTCATAGTTTTGGATCTATTGTGAACTTATTTAGATATTATTTACATTCTGATCTGATATTATTTGTTTCATATTTTAAAATCCAAGAGATTTCAGCCATGCTTGTAGCTGCTCTCACCAATTCCGGTGTGAAAAATCAAGTACCGCAGTTCTTCTTCAATTTTGCTGATGGGGATTTGGTGTTAGTTTCCTCTTGTGAGGTTGCTGATATTTTATTTTGTGATTCATTAGATATTTTATAATCTATATTAGATTATGGAGCTCAATCATTCACTCTCCAGAGTCCCAAGGATTCTCTACCTTTGGTCACAAGCTCATATCCTCACAGAACTAGTAAAGAGGAAGACATTCTGCATCCGCTTGGACACTTGCTCCTAAGATTTGGGGCTGATTTTACCACTCATGGTTTTCTGTTCAAGGCTGCACCATATCAGTTTCTTGAGTGTTCCACACATGGTTCGAATCCTCAAGAACCTTTGCTCTCTCTTCAGATGATTTCAGTTGCTCTACATGGGTCCAGTTTTCACCGTGCAGCTGTTTATATTTTTGATCCAGTTGAGTGCATTGTTATTCTTCCAAAGTGGAAGATTCCTCCAGACATCTTCACCAATAGCTTTTCAGAAAATAAGTTCACTTACCTCCTTTCACTGTCGGGGGTGAGTTCATCAGGGTGATCTAGACTACTTTCAGTGTTCAGCTTGAGGGGGGGTTTTTTCCCATTGGGTTTTCCCTCTTTTCCTCACTTAGTTTGTTTTGAGCATTGTTTCAGTTGATTTATTGTACAGGGTGACCTATGGCCTTAGTTTCCAGGGCCCTAGCATTTTATGCATCTATGTTTTCTAACTCTTCCTGAGTATAGCTTAAGGGGGGGTGTTGGAGACATTTACCATCATACTCACTCTTTCGGTCAAATTGGCCTAGTTAAACCACTATCCTAAGTTTAATTGACATCAAGGAGCATTAACTATCATCATCCCAGTCACTCCCATGCCTACCTACAGTCAAGGAGGCTAAATTAGCCTTCTCCTACAGTCAAGGAGGCTAACTGGAGCACTCCAAGGGTGATCTGTGTGACATTAATGCACCTAATTGCTAACTGGTGGTTACTTTCAGTTCAACCAATCAGTTACAGTCAGTTAAGGCGTCTCCATGCATTAAATATATTATTTAATGATTATTTATTATTATTTTAATGAACTGGAGTGAACAAGGCCCCTTCACCAACTTCTGATGGTCAGTTCAGCTTCAGTTAACCTCATCAGGGTTTATTGGAGTCATGCAATACTAGCACTTGATGATTAGATTGCTATGACATGTGTTTGATCTCCTTCAGTTGAGATTCAGTCATTTATTGCACTCCAACTTCAGTTAGGGTTAGGTGATTCAATTAGGGTTTTGATCAAGTGGTTAACTAAGTGAGATTGCATGGCAAAGAATCAGTTAAGCTAGACTCACTCACTAAATTTGAATTGTCCCTTAGGTATTCGAATTCTTCATGGATTTAAGCTATTGCTATGCATGGAAATTGTAATCCTTTATTGTTTATATAATATACAGAGAGGAAACCTATTTGGGTATTCCAGTTATTTCCAATTCATGAGTAGTTGTTAATTATTATTTGATGATTTTGATTCTTAGTTCCTAGATCATGTGCAAGAATTAATAATAAGGACACATGTACTAGAGCTATCCTAACTTCTAAGACATCCTCACACCCAACACAAGGAATCGTCCCCTTCTCTATTGCACAGTCCCTTAGGCCATGACTCCCCTTCTAGTGCTATTCAGGGGGTGTAGAGAAGAAAGTCAGCCCTTTATCTTTGTCTATGAGGCTCCTGCACATACTAGGTTTATCAAGGACACTCATGCTCCATTTCCACTCCCAAACAGTCCAAAGACCAACCACTGTGCACAAACAACAAAACAAAATCTGTAGGGTTGAAAGGAAAACACCACATAACAAAACCAAAATGGCAATTAGGTAATACACAACCCAGACTAAGCAATTTGACTTCTAGAATCATTTATGGACCTATCTTGGCCAAAACAACTCAACAACAAACTCACAGCAACCCAAATTCATGGGGAAACTAGCAGAAATTCTCAGTTGCATGAGGAAAATAATGCAACCTGCGTGAAGGTGGATTCAAATACCCAGACCCACAATGTGAAGAGAAACTACACATAGAAAAATCCCAAAAAAAAAAATCACACATAGGAAACTTCCATCGGTTTGAGGGAGAGAGCCCAACGTGGATGTCTCATGATGACGAAAACGTCCAAGAAACTAAAATCAGAAAATGAGAACCCATGGTAGAAAAATTGTGAAGCTAAAACAGCTCCCCATCTCTCCGTGTGAGGAAAAATGGAAGAATGGGGTCATGGTCTCTTCTCCTCCTACCCACGTGAGGATGAACGTGATCCTTGGTGGAGTGTGCATGTGGGAAAGGACTGACAGTCTTTCCACACACCACTGCCCATAAAAAAACGTTTTCCTAGGGAAATAACTGCCCCCAACTATCTCCATAGGATTTAATTTGGTAGTTTAGACAAGAATAAGACAAAAAATTTGTTGGATGAGACAACAGATAAATGGTGAGTAAGACAAAAGATAGGTGACAACTAAATGGGTTTATCAATTGGCACTTCGTTGCTCCCCAATGGTTCCCAAGGGTTAGACAACACCCCCCCCCATCTTTAGGAAATCATGCCCTTTTAGTATGGTTGCATTGACATAGGTGGTTATGGGTATTTTAATTAAAATGCATATTTACATGATGCCAAAATTATAATGTGTCGGATAGCACGATATACCATCAGCAATGATTTTAATTGTAGGAACATAAAACGGTAATAGTTGGTGGTTATTTTGCCTCTAGATCCACACCATGATGAATTACAATATATACATCATATACATTTAGTGCAAATGGGGTCAAAACCAGGGTGTTATAGATTTAATGTGTGATCTTGTAGAAAAACAACCTACTAGTTTTGAAGCAGTGATTCAAAAGAGAGAATGGGTAGAATCCATGGCGAAAGAATACCAATCCATAATAAACAATTATGTGTGGGAAGTAGTTCCCAAACTAGAAGGTAAAAGTGCACGATATATTCCAAATGGACCTACAAGATAAAACATACAACCATTGGAAGTATCGAGAAGTACAAAGCCAAATCTGTGGTCTGAGGATTATCGAAAATGGAAGGAATCAAGTATGAAGAGAAATTTTTTCCTGTAGAAAGGAAATCTTCTATCAAAACCATCATGGAATTAGCAACCAAGACGGAATGGAAGTTACACCAGATGGATGTGAAAACGTCCTTCCTAAATGGTGTTATTGAAGAAGAAGTGTACATACAACAACCACAAGGTTTTGAAGTCAAACATAGAAGGACACATGTATGTAAACTAAATAAGGGTTTGTATGGATTGAAACAAGCTCTAAGAGCTTGGTACAGAAGAATCAATATTTTTCTAAAGAGCTTGGGATTTACCAAAAGTAAGTTTGAATTTAACCTTTACTTGAAGGTTATGGGTGATGAACCTGTCGTATTGTTGTTTTATGTGGATTATTTGTTCCTGAAAAATAATAAGAAAATAATAAAGTGTAAGAAGAAACTCATTGTATAATTTGAGATGAGACCTCGAATTGACGCATTATTTTATAGGTCTTGAAGTATGGCATATCCCAGAAGGAATCTTCATTAACCAAAGGAATTATGCAACGGAAATCTTAGAAAATGTTTGAAAATTGGAATGTAAATCCATGGACACACCTATAGATACACACATCAATATTTTGGATGATACTTCGTCAAAATTAGTTGATGTGACACTATACAGACATATCATTGGTTCATTGATGTATCAGATGAATACCCAGCCAGATATATGCTTCGTTGTGAACACCTTGATTTTGTATCTGGTTGAGCCCAGACATGTTCACCTAGTAGCTAAAAACCATGAGATGGGGTACCTAAAAGGTATGAAAGACTATGGTCTCAGTTATACTAGAGATCATGACTTCATATTGTATAGTTATATAGATTCAGATTGGGCAGGAAGTGTCTTTGATAGAAAGAGAAGTTTAGGAGGATGTTTCACTTTGGGGTCAACCATGATCTCATGGATAAGAAGGAAGTATTCTAGCATTGCTCTCATCACTACAAAAGTAGAATATATTTCATCTCATTCCACTAGTTGTGAATCCATATGGATTCATAAGTTGTTATCAATCTATTCAATTTGGAGATGGATGCTTCCATGATTCTATGTGATAACCAAGGCTTCTTGAAGATGAGAGAGAACCCTATGTTACATGATAAGATAAAGAACATAGAAATATGGCACTTCTACATTTGTGACATGGTGCAAAACGGAGATATAAATATCCAATCTATGAATGCATATGAGGAGATTGCAGATGTGTTGACTAAGCCTTTCAATTGTGTGAAGTTTTAACACTTCAAGCTTGGTCATGTTTGTAAGGCCATCCCTCGAAATGGGGAGTAGAATATTTGATACTATGGTATCCTGATCACAGAATGTAGATTAGTTGGGATTAATCATCCTTAGACTTGATCATGCAATTTAGAAAGGAAGGATTGTCTTAAATGTTGATCGTGTTATACTTCATCCTGTAATTTTGAAAGGAAGGATCATCTAAATATGTTGATGGACTTGATCCCATAATTTTGAAAGGAAGGATCGTCCAAGATGTAGATGATGGGATTGATCAACCTTAGACTTGATCCTATAATTTTGAAAGGAAGGATCATATTAAACATTGATGTGGATGGACTTGACCCCATCATTATGAAAGGAAGGATCATTCAAGATGTTAGGACTAATCATCCTTAGACTTGATCCCATAATTCCGAAAGGAATGATTGTATTAAATATGTGAGTGTGCTTGATCCCATAATTCTGAAAGGAAGGATCGTCGAGGATATTAGTAGTGGACTTGATCCTGTAATTTTGAAAGGAAGGATCATCTGGGATGTTATTGATGGACTCCATCCCATAATTCTGAAAGGAAGAATCATCTAGGATGTTAGTGGTGGAATTTATCCTGTGATTCCAAAAACGAAGGATCGTCCTGTGTATGTATGCGTCAGTTATGATCAATATCGGTAGCTCAATAAATAATTGATCCCCTAATTCCGAAAGGAAGGATTATATGAGTACCACAGATGTGTTTTCCATGATCTCGTAATTATGAAAGGAAGGATCATGTTGGGTGTTTTTATACCTTCCATAAATTATGTTGTTCAAGGCTTGAGTTGTTGTTCATGATGTTGTTATACCTATCACATGTTGTTCTTATTCCATATTTATGTTGATGAGTCATCCTCGCGTTGTCGTTGTTGTTGCCATTCCATCTTTAGGTTGATGATCCATCCTCATATTGGTTTTGTTGTTGTTATTCCAGATTTATGTTGATGATCCATCCTCGTGTTGTCGATTCTATTGATGTATCATTTTTTATGCAGATGATGATTCAATTCCATGTTGCATATGATGATGTTCCAGCATATAATGATGATGCTCCAGCTCCATGTTGCAGATGATTTTCCAGTTCCATGTTGCATATGATGATGCCGTATTTCTATGTTGCTAATGATATTTTGGTTCCATGATGTAGGTTATACTCTAGTTCCATGCTACAGATGATTATGGTCTAGATCCATACTGCTAATGATATTCCAATTCCATGTTGCAGATGACAATGCCCCAGTTCCATGCTGCACATGATGACACTTCAGCTTTGTACTGAACATGATGATGATGTTGTTCCAATAGTTCTATGCTGATTCATATGATGATGATACTCTAGCTACATGTTGCAGATGATGATGTTATAGCTCTGTGTTGTAGATGATGATGTTGTTCAAAAATTTCGGTGATCTATAGATGTACCAGAAGATGTTCCAAAAGATGATGTTGATGATGCCTCCTCCCTCCTTCCGATGATATTTTATCGAGCCACACCATTTGTTGTTGATGTCAGTAGAATACCTTTGTTGTTAATAGGGAGTGTTGAAATAATGTACCTTCAAATAATATTTTATGTGTACTTTATATTTTTATTATTCCTCCTTCGAAATATGTCATTAATGTAAAAGGTCATGTAAAGTTCATGAGGTAAAACCTTTGTTGTAAGTTGGGTCAATAGCACCCAGAAAAGAATAATATAATTATTATTGTGATATTTCCTAGGTAGGTTGACCCTATCAGTTAGATAGGTCATCCTAGTTAGGGAAAATGTGAGTTGGGAATATCAGTATAAATACGGAGCCACCCTCCCTCATTTGTACACACTCACTCATGCTTGTATTGTACAAGAGAGAGAAAGAAGGAGGGATAGAGAAGGAGGAGTACTAGTTTCTTTGGTGTTTTGGCTCTTATGCTTGGGGTTTGGTCTCTTACTTGATGACACCTCATTATTTGGTTATTGCATACTAGTAATCTATATTGAGGAATTTTTTGATCGGTTTTTCCCCTTGGGGTTTTCCCAAGATAAATCATTGTCTACCATGTGATTGTGATTCTTTCACTGACCCTATTTATTTTTTTATTGTGAAAATGTATTAAATGCTAATGAAGTTATGACTTAAGCTATGGAAACATATAAAAATTAACATGGGATAACTATGAGTAGATGCAAAAAAATTCTCCTTGTATAATCATCTTGCTTCTACTCCAAAGACTAGGATAATAACATAATTCATATAATTCCTTAAAATTTCCAACCCCAACTTCTCCATTATAACTTTAGGAATCAAATAATAATTTAGGCCCTTAGCGCCTTTCGATCGATCATACAATAATGCAACAAATCATGTTGGAATATTAAATTAAGATAAATAAAAAAGATCTATTGTCTCGTTTCATTCCTCCATATGAGGCCCAAACACTAATAAAGGATATTTTTGTTACAATTTAAGAAGGTGGAGTATCTACGACCATAGTAATTTTTTACCAACTTTGTAATAGGAATAGGGATTTTTACATTGTTGATTTCACTACCTAATATAAAGGAAGAAACTATATTTTCAACATCTTTATGATTCGTGTCTTTATCATCTAGAACCTTCTTCGCTCACTTTTCTAACTAGAATAGGTACTTTTTTTGTTTGATTTTTTTGTGGAAGTGGCTCATTCGATATTGTTGTCTGATCATTTGACACATAGCACCAAGTTTGGGCATAAGTTCATAATTCTTATGCAATTATACCTACAAGGAATCAACAAAAAAACCTATATTGTGAAGGAAAAGACTCTTCTAGTTCATTTTTTTCTTCCTTTGAAAAATAATAATTAAAACTTATGGTTTTTTCATAGCCTTCTTAGGATAAATATGAATATTCAACTTCATCATCCATCATATTCATTGTGTTCATAATTTTTTTAGGGCGTGTTTTTCCCAAAGGATCATATTAAAGCATCATATTGTTATTTATTAAAGGAGATTAAATATATTGCTCATCTTTACTTGTCTTTCTAGCCAAAATCCATGGGGGTGGATTATAACTTCCCCTAAAAGGATTAGGATTAGGACTCCACACTCCCATGTTTTGAGGTGGTATGGGAGCATTATTTATATTACCATCCTTTAATCTAGATTTTTTGAAAAAAATATAATTAATTTAGTCATCTCCTCAATATTTACTTCTTATGATGTTGCATGAGAGGTCGAAGTACCTCCTTCTTTCTATTTCTTCTTAACTTCTCCCTAGAATCAAACCTAGGCTTATTCTTTCCATAACAATCATATTTCCCTAATTTTCAACTACATCCATCGTGCATCCATCTTGCATGCTATAAGATGTTTGAGGTCTTATTTATCTCGACATCGTGGAAAAATCAAGATCAAAATCAAAAGCATATGTAACCTTGGTTATGTCCTATGAAGGTTAAATATAGACAGGGATTGTATGGTACAAATTATTAAATATTTAATTGAAGTCAATAATAGACTCACTATTGCTCTTCTTCAATTATCCAAATGTTATTAAATAATAAAGACCTCTCTTTTAATGTTATGGTTTCATAAATGGATATGTTTGAAGGTTTCTAAGGAGTTGATTAAATTAGCCCGCAAGCCTCTAAACTATTTTCTATCATCCCCTTTCCCATACTATGTACAAAGTGTCTCATGTATACATCATCATGTTCGACGATTAAATTATCATTGAAATCTTGAAATAGGGCCACGATGGCCATCACCGGATATATCATTTTCTCCATCAATCTTAGGTAAAAGATTAAGGTAACTTTTAGGGATATTATGTAAATTGCCAAAAAACTTAAAGGGACATATATGATTGTTACCGAAGGATGAACCCTTAGAGAAGTATTTAATCCTGCCATGAAATGGTTTAGGATAAGGTTGTTGGTTTTTTTAGTTATAGACTTTTGAGAAGAAAGCAGTGTATTGGGTTTGGACCAAGGTTTACCTATAGAAAATGATTGATCCATACCTTTTATGTCAATTAAAAATTTACCCTTACCCAAAATAAAATCAACATGACTTTTGATAAGGATTTTTAATATAAGAAAGTATTATTTACATTCAAGCTAAAAAATAACAATTTTTTCAAGGAAATGGTTATGTAAACTAAAGGGTATATCTTTCAGTAAGAAATTTCTCTAGACTTGAAAGGACTTGATATGTCTTAGGCTCTATTATGTCTACTAGTTCTCAATAGATTAACAATAGTGATGTCGTCGGGTAAAATTTTGCACTTCAACGAGTTGTTTTGGTTCATGTTCACCACTAGGAATCAAAATATTGTCATTATAGCCTAGTGAATGAAAACATTTGAACCTCCATTCCTTCAAAATGGTGCCAACTTGATGATGTTCCTTGGGTCTTCATGGCTAATGGACTACATCAAACCATCTAATTCAAAATAAATTTCTTTATTTATGCAATAAAGGCTTACTTGGAAGAATCGAACAACCAAAAGAATTACTTTAACACTAAAAAAATATTGTAAATCTTCTCTGAACTAAAAATATAAAGCAATTGGAATCAACCACTCAAAAGATAGGATAAATTTGTAATAAATTCATTATTTCTTCACTGTATGCACCTTATACAATAGGAATGGAGACTATGAAGGTATAACAATGAAATAAGATTAAGACCAATACTCTATGAAGATTTAGCTTCTTATTTCTAAAAAGAATAGACTCGATTCTATAAAGGAATTCATTAATTAACAAATAGAGTTAATGAAACAAGTTTAGTGCTACAATGTAGAAATATATTACTCTTGGTATACATGGTATTGCATTTGAATACAAAATATTATTTTCAAGGATTTAGAAGAAAAACAGTATAAAATCATTCATTTTCACAAAACATGAACATAGCAAAAGACAATAGTAAACGGGCTCAATTTATTGACATTTTATTCATAAGAGATATAAATCTCATATACAAAATGACTAAACTTTGCAAATAACAATAAGAAATAACAAACACATAATGAAGTATCCACTTCTAACACTTGAATTGTGAATCCAAACGATTTCTACTTCTAGTTTCCAAAAAATGTAGATCCTTTATTTTGGAATTTTTTTGGCTTATTTTTACTACTTCTTTTCCAATTGTATTATATTCCTCATAATTAGAGATCTTATTTATACAACTACTTCTCCAATTGTCTTATATATTCCTCATAATTAGATATCTTAGGAGTGAAAGAAATAGTCATTTCTATGGGAAATTGCCCATTTATATCTTTGTTATTACTTTATGCTTTATAACTACTGTATGTTTTATCTTTAACTATTTGTTCTTTATCGTTTAGGTGTGTAAGGCACCTTGTGAAAGAATAAGCCTTGCCATTTTCACAATATGTAATGATTGATAACCTATTAGATATGCAAAATTTACCATTTTTCTAATTGCTATATCCAATGAATGTAGTATATGATCATGGAAGAATATTTGGAATAAAAAATTAATTTTTATGATACTAAAATTAACAATTGATTTATCAAATATAACTTGACCCCTGGGTAAANTTGTCAAGGTGGATATAACTAAGAAGATGTTTCCACCGATTATGAGGAGTGATCTCATACATTATGTCAATGCATTTAGAGAAAAAGTATAGATGAGTCATATTTATGGAATTTGATTAATGGACATCTGTGTTTTAGGCTTTGAATTTATTGTAGAAGAAGTAGATGGTAAAGGGTTTTCCTTATATTTAGCAGCTAGAGAGTTCTTGTGAGAGTTTCATTTAGCAAAGCATTAACAGGATAATTTTTTATTTGGAGTTTCATACATACCTAAAGCACAATTGGAACTTATACACATAGACCACCGATATGTACCAATAAAAACACCCCCATTAAAAGGTAATCTATATTTCGTAACTTTTATTGATGATTATAGTTAGAAGACTTGGGTTTATTTCCTAAAGAAGAAGTGTTAAAATTTCAACAAGAAGTTTAAAGCCATGGTTGAAAAAAGAAATTGGCAAGTATATTAAGGTGTTGATATTAGATAAAGGATGAAAATTTAAATTGAATGAGTTTATTGAATTTTGCAATTAGCATAAAATCAAGAGACAATATGGGTAAAAGCATGTTAATGTGTCTCACTTTGAGGCAAAAGGAAAAACTTTCAATTTGAAAACTCATAAGAAATTAGCTTCGGAAAGAATATTAATATATTTACCAAAGCAAAAAAAATAAATTAAACATAAGAATGGGAGTTTGAGTGGAGGTATTTTGTAACAAAATTTTGAATAGAAAGTTTCTTAATATATGCTCATGCTTAAAGTTAGCAATTTTTTTAATAGAATGTTTCTTTATATTAAATATTGAGTTGAGATATTTTGAAAGAATATTTTTAATAGAATGTTTCTTTATATTAAATATTGAGTTGAGATATTTTGAAAGAATATTTTTAATAGAATGTTTTCTATTATATATTAATGTTATTTTATATTTGTATAAACATTTTTTTAAGAGCTTATCCAACAAAAATGACTTCGTACCTTAAATTATTCAACGTGGATTGTGGAAACAACGCTCTAAGAAAAATTGATGAGTTTCATGNACATTTTTTTAAGAGCTTATCCAACAAAAATGACTTCGTACCTTAAATTATTCAACGTGGATTGTGGAAACAACGCTCTAAGAAAAATTGATGAGTTTCATACCACCGTGATCTGGAATACCCCTTATCTCGGATAGATAATCCTTGAATCAGAACTAGAATCTCTGCCTCGTTATTAGTCGTGTGGCCTAATCCCCAATTATAGAAAATGTCTTTCCATCGGGATCATATAGAATATCCCCCGCACCTGGCCGCCCCTAGATTGCCTTTTGAGGCTCCATTGAAAAATGATTTGTTTTTTTTTTTATCTCTTCTCTCCACTCCTTAAATTCACTCTCTCCTAGCCAAAGTTTTCTATGTGGTTTTCTAATTTGGAACATTGGTATTACCTGAGCAGCTGTGATTATTTCCTTGAGCCAAACCTGCTCCTCTACCTCATGGTGAATTTACAGTATTGTTTATATATTATAAATAAATTATAATATATTATAATGTAAATTAAATATGTATATATATTATAATATTTTTTATATGAATATATATTATAATATCTTTTATATAAATATTATATTGTTATATTATAATTTAAATTAAAAAAATTAAATATTATAATATAATATAATTTTAATATTGTAATTCAAATTAAACATGGTATATATCATAATATAATATTATTTATATTTTAATGTTTTTAAATAGTGATATTAATGTGATAGTTATATTATATGATTTATTATGTTTAGATCATTATAAATTAATTTATATAATTAATGATGTTTTTTTGTTTTTTATTTAATATTAATTGGTTTTTATTAAATAATTTTAGAGATTTATATAAGTAATAAATAAAAGGTAAATTTTATATAACAAAAATTTAAATAATAATTTCATAAAATATTATTAACAAATATTAAATTATTTTGCAAGTTTACTATTATAAATAAATTAAAAGTAGTAAGTTTCTATACTATAAGTTTTAAGTTTTTAGTAAAAGCTGTCTTCATCATATTTTGGTATATAGTAAAAATATATATTTATAGATGGTATTTAAATATATATATTGAATATTAAAAAAAATGTTTCCAAATATATATATATTACACTTATGGTAATAAATTACTAAATAAGTTTAAAAAATGTTTGTCAATATATTATTTTTTTAAATTGTAATATTAAAATTTCTAAAAATATTTAG
>LPNX010334789.1:0-35696 GCA_001517045.1 Pseudotsuga menziesii | reverse complement strand
GATATAAAGTGGTCCAAAGGGGGTAATGAGCCTGCAGCGGGACAAGGGAAGGCCATACAATGTGTGATTCACCTAGTGTGGTGAAATCCGCTATAACAGCCGCTGAAAGTGCATTTTTACAGTTCGAACTTTTCATCGTTTGTTCAAATTCCACCAATTTTCCATCGTTTGTTCCAATTCCAGTTATATTTCTTGAAAGTGACAACTAAATAATCTATAAAATCAATAACAAAACATAAATGCCGGCAAATCTTTACCAAATAAATATTGGCCGTGAACCGCAGCATACGTCAAAACATTTAACTAAAAAATATTTTTTTTCAATTTAAAATAATTAAATTTATTTTAAATTTAAATTATAAATTTATAATAAAGTATAAATAAACTATTCTCACAACAATGAGATTAATTTATAGTCTTATAAGCTATTATTTCTCATTTCCTATTTATGCTAGTATATAAAAAAAACTTACATATTTGTATAACATTATAAATTTATAATAAAATATAAATAAACTATTCTCACAACAATGATATTAATTTATAGTCTTATAAGCTATTATTTCTCATTTCCTATTTATGCTAGTCTATAAAGAAAATTGCATATTTTTATAACATAAGTCAAGAATATTACTAGAAGTATGTAAGGAAGCTTGAATATGCTTGTTTTATGCTACATTGCAATAACCTATATCGTATTTAAATGGACATTTTTTAATTCATTTTTGTTTTAATTTCTTTCAAATTGTAATTATATTTGTTTTATCATATATTTTTATAGCAAAATTATCCTATTGCTATATATTTTCAATCTCTTCTTAGGAGGCAGGTACTAAGCAGCTTTGTTGCTTATTCCACTTGTTATAGTATGTGGTTGATTTTCACGGTGGTATAAAGAAGTTTGGTTACAAACTTAGGTATTCCGGTCGGCCTTAATACAAAATCCATAATCCTTCTATACACTATCAAACCAGGTAATCCGACTCCTTTTTGAGTTTCTTACCTCATTGTATTTTAACTTCGATGGCACCGTTTAATAGATCTTGTTGTATTCACTAAGTCTTTGGTCATAACAAGAAGTTTAAGTTTTTATTGAAGCGGCTGCATTATTTGGTCGGGTAAGTCTCTGGTTTAACCTCTCTTTCATGAGGGGTTCAATCTACATCTGGTTGTGACAATGGTAGAGGTTGGAGTTTATGGTATTCACCACTAAATATGAAGAGATGGGTTTTTAATTTGGTTTTCTATTCTTACAGTAAAATTAATAACCTTAGCGGGGGTCGATAGCATCCTTGATTAAAAATTGGAAGCTCTACTACGTTTAGATAAATTGGATTCTCGTGGTTATTGGTTTGTATTAAGTATTTTCTCGAGGCATATGTAAATGTGACTTCGGATATAGACTTTGAGATCCTGTGTATTTTCGTTGTTTTACATTTTGCATGATGAATACATTGCTTTTGTGTTTATTTTATTTTTTGTGGTCGTTACAATTTTTTTTCAATTGTTCAGTAATTAATTCAACCCCAAATTGGGTTCTGTAATTAATTTATTTTTAAGATACTCGCACTTTTTTCCCATGGTTTTTCTTTGATTTTAGGGATTTAGGTTAGGGTTTATACTCGTAAATGATGTGGTAGTTTAGCGTGTGTGTTAGATTATTATCTAGGGTTTTGGTAATAATAACTATTAAATTATTGTATCTTCTGAAGATATTCTAGATGTATTTATTGTATTCCTCCATCACAAAATGAGTGTGTTCATGTAAGAGTTATTCAAATAATCAATGTAAACCTATAGTTGTAAGTCGGGTCAATAGTACCCAAGTGTCATTATAATAAATATTATTTTTGGTTTCTTACTAGAGAAGTTGTCCTTGTGAGTTAGACAATTCATCCCTGCTAGGTTCTAGTTCAATTCAAGTGACAAATATAAATAGGGAGGTGCTCCCCTTAAATTGTACACACTCTCTCAAGCAAGTTTACAAGAGAGAGAAGAACAACCGTGCCAGGAAGAAGAGAAAAGCAGTTGTCTTGGGTTTTACACTGCTCTAGTTGAGTCCTATACTAAGGATTTTTTGTGGGGTTTTCTACCTTGGTTTCCCCGAAGAAAATATTTTTGTTCTTTGTGTTACTGTTATTGTTGTTCTTTCAGTGATCCTACTAGTGAAAATTGTTTTAATATATCGTCTAAGCAATTAAGAAAACTTAACATGGTATCAGAGAAACCCTCAAAAGAGACACTACACAGCTAGGGTTTGTCATTCCAAACAAATCTCTCGATAGATCAATGAGAAAACAAGGTTCACTCAACTAACATTAGAGGAAATTTGAGGTCTAAACTGGGCCTCGTAAGGAAAATAATAAAATAATAGTTAAAATAATAAAATAATATTTATTAACATTAGAGGAATTTTGGGGTCTAAAATGGGCCTCCTAAGGAAAATAATAAAATAATAGTTAAAATAATAAAATAATATTGATTAATTTGGAGGAAGAAAGAAAAAAACTACTTTTTGTGTTCGTATTTTTGACATATCTCCCTGTGTTTTTACTCAAATTTCGATCGGGAGAGCTCGTTGGATGCGGAATTTGATTCCACATCCAACGAGTACCCACACTGCATAATTTTGACAAACCTCGCTACCCCAAAAACAAGAAATATCTGAAAAAGCGTGATGATTGTATTTTCGACATATCTCCCTGTGTTTTTACTCAAATTTCGATCGGGAGAGCTCGTTGGATGCGGTATTTATTGTTTTTGGGGTAGTGGGGTCCATCAAAATTATGCAGTGTGGGTACTCGTTGGATGCATAATCAAATTCCGCATCCAACGAGCTCTCCCGATCGAAATTTGAGTAAAAACACAATGAGATATGTCGAAAATACGAACAAAAAAAATAGTTTTTTTTAATGACAAATATGTCAATTCAACCATTATGGTTGACTTAATTTATTGAAATTCTATTGGTTCTTGAATTCCAACTCACAAAAACTTATTTTGGCACGTTTTCTTATAAGGCCCACTTTAGACCCCAAATTTCCTCTAATGTTTTGGAGGAAGAAAGAAAAAAACTACTTTTTTTGTTCATATTTTCAACATATGTCCCAACTCCCCGTGTTTTTAGTCAAATTTTCAATGGGTCCACTTGTTGGATGCATAATTAAATTCTGCATCGAATGAGTACCCACATTGTATACTTTTGATGGACCCTACTACCCAAAAAAAAGAAAATAACTGAATCATCATCACATTTTTCAAGTATTTCTTGTTTTTGGGGTAGCGGGGTCTATCAACAGTATGCAATGTGGGTACTCATTGGATGTGGAATTCAATTCCACATCCAATGATCCATCCCCTTCGAAATTTGAGTAAAAACACGGGGAGATATTTTTAAAATCCGAACAAAAAAAGTAGTTTTTTTATGACAAATATGTCAAGTCAACCATTATGGTTCACTCATTTTATTGAAATTCTATTGGTTCTTGAATTCCAACTCACAATAATTTATTGTTGGATTATTTTCTTATAAGTCACATTTTAGACCCAAAATTTGCTCTAATGCCCGTAGAGGGTGCATTTTTCTGTGAAAACATAATTGAATTCCAAGAAGCTTTAGTTTTGGACCACACACTGCTGCTAGGAAGAAATAGGGCTTCCATTTTTCTTTGAATCCATCATCAATATTAGAAAAATAAAGATACAATATAGCATGCCCTATGAAGGCGCATCTTTTCAATCATGGATCCCTACCAGTGATCTCAACTGGAAAATTAGGGTTTCTTCATCAAACCCTAGGTCATCGGGAAGAAGGTGAGTTAGAAGCTGTATTCATCAAGTAAGTATTACTTACTCTAATTCCCTTTGAATTTCTCATTTTGTTAAAAGATGACTAAGACTACCAATCTATATGAGAAGTTTGAGGGTGTTGAAAAATTCATATCATGGAAGTATCAGATCATGCTCATCCTATAAGAAAATGATCTAGAAGGATTTATAAAGGAGGAATTTGTAGAACTAGAAGAAGTTGAATTTAATTCCAAATACAAGAAGGATATGATCAAGGCTAAGAGTATCATAGTTGAATCCATCAAATATAGCTTGATTCCTTATGCATCCTCAAGGAGGACACCAAAAGAAATGTTGATGCTCTATCCAGCCTATTTGAAGGAAGAAACATCAATATAAAGATGACCTTGAGGAATCACATCAAAAGTGTAAATGCTCAAAACTTAGAAACCATGCAATAATATCTCACAAGAGTATCTCAAATCAAGGAGCAGTTGGAATCTATTTGTGATATGGTTGAAGAAGAAGAAATTGTAATCACCCACCATGAATGGTATCCCAAGAGACTGGGAATCCTTTATTATAGGAATATCTTCAAGAAGAAGAATAACTAAGTTCTAACATTTATGCAAAGAATGTTTTCAATAAGAAGAAATAATAGAATCTAGAGAAGACAAGCTAAATGAAAATGAGGATCCATATTTGACAGTCCATACAATTTGCAAGAACAAGAGAAAGAGTTATGGCCATACTCCTAGAAAAGATCAAGGGTTTATGAAGTCCAAGAAAGACTTCTTAAATTATGAATGCTTCACTTGTCATAAGATGGAACGATTCAAGAATAAGAACAAAATATTCTAGACCCATGCTACTGAAGACAATGATCAAGAAGATGAGGAAAGAGCTAAGGAAATTGAACATTAATGTGAATAATATGTCTTGACCTCTGCACTCACAGGTTTAGTCTCACAAGGAAATGACACCTGGTTAGTATATAGTGGTGCCTCCAAGCACATGACAGGTTACAATGATTCAGTCTCATGTCTTGTACAAAAGGAGTCCCCACACAAAGTAATGCTTGGATATGATTACCAGTATCCCATCAAAGGAATGGGAGAATCCTCCTATAAGTTGGACTCTAAGTTTCTATCACGATGAAGGATGTTATGTATGTCCCAGGATTAAAGAAGAACATTCTTTCTATCTCGGCCTTACATAAGAAAGGGTTCAGAGTTTCTTTTATGGATGGATAAGTCCTCATGTGGAAAAAGGGAAAACATATAGACGATGAAATAGTAATTTGAGTTGAAGAAGGAGGACTCTACATATTGAAGGGACATGTAGATTCGACATTAATGACTAGTACCATAATCCCACGTGAGTTATGGAAAAAAAGAATTTCTCATATACATTACAAAGCATTACAAATTGTGAGAAAGGTTGTGATAGTGTTACCAGAGATTCAGATAGATCATGAAGGAGTGTGCAAGGCATGTGCACAAGTAAAGAATACTAAGAACCCTTATGCAAATAGTGACAGCAAAACAAAAGGTATCTTAGATATTATTCATTCAGATATATGCAGGCTAATGTAGACCACTTCATTAAGAAATTATGTTTACTGTGATTCCTTCACTGATGACTACTCCCACAAAACTTGGATCTATTTATTGAAGAAGAAGGATGGAGTGTTTGAAAGGTTAAAAGATTTTAAAGCCCTTGTAGAAAACCTCTATGAAAATAGGATAAATATATTTAGATAATATAATGGAGGAGAATTTGCATCAAGTGAGATCAATGAGTACTCCAAAGAAGATGGGATTAAGAAGGAGCTCACCATTCCCTATAATCCACAACAAAATGGTGTCAAGAAAGAAAGAATAGATATATCATGGAAGTTGTAAAATCTATGATCCATGATCAATATCTATCTAACTATGGGAAGAAGCGTCCATAAAATCAGTATATGTACATAATAGAATATCCCAAGATACCCTTGGAAAAAATACTCCATAATAGATGTTTACCAAAGAAAAAAATGAAGGCAGTCATCTAAAGAAATTTGGTTTTCCGGTATACATACACATTCCCAAGGAGAAAAGATCAAAGATAGACCCTTTAGGAAAGAAGGGATTTTTTATAGGATATAGTGAGAAATCAAAAGCTTATCAAATCTATATCTAAGGTTATCATCAAATTGAACTAAGAAGATATGTCACCTTCGATGAAGATACAACTTTCAGAAAATCAAAGAAAGACCAGGAAGATGAAGAGGAGCATGAAACTCCCATAACTACAGAATGTCCTAAACAAGGTAGAAATGAAGAAGAAGAACAGATGCTCAAGGATCATGACATAACAGAACCTCAGAGACCTAAATAATTTCCCATTGAAATGATCTCACGTAAGAGAAGGCATGCCTGGGCTTGTGAAGTAATTGAAGAAGAAACAAAGTAGAAGGAATGGGTTGATGCTATGGTTGAGGAATACCAATCCATTATAAATAATGATGTGTGAGAAATATCACTAACACCAAAGGACAAGTCAGGGGTATCCTCAAAATGTATCTACAAGACAAAGCACTCAGTAGATGGTAGTATAGAGAAGTATAAGGCAAGATTCGTAGCTCGTGGATTCTCCCAGAAGGAAGCAATCAACTATGAGGATATATTTGTGCAAGTAGCTAGGTACACCTAAATTAGAACCATCCTTTCCCTGACATCCAATATGAAATAAAAATTACATCAGATGGATGTAAAGGAAACCTTCTTAAATCGCTTGATCGAAGAAGAAGTATATATCAAACAACCACAAGGTTTTGAGCTAGATAATCAGGAAACTCATGTATGTCAACTCAATAAGGAATTGTATGATTTAAACCAAGCACCTAGACCATGGTATGGAAGAATTAATGGATTCCTCATGAGTTTTGGATTTACCAAGAATAAATCATATTCCAACCTCTACTATAAAGTTGAGGGTGATGGAATTATGATATTACTACTATATGTAGATGATCTATTCTTGACAAGAGAATATAGACCCACCATTGAATGTAAGAAAAAGATCAATGTAGAATTTGAGATGAAAGACCTTGGAATGATGCACTACTTTCTAGGTCTTGAAGTATGGCAGTATTCAGACAAGATTTTCTTAAACCAAGGAAAATATGCAGTAGAAATCCTAAAGACATTTGGGATGATATATTGCAAGGCTATGACTACTCCAATGACAACAAATTTGAATCTATTGAATGATTACACTTCAAAAAAAATATATGCCACCTTATACATACATATTATTGCTTCTCTAAATACTTAACCAATAGAAGACCAGATATGTGTTTTGATGTAAACACTCTAAGTCAATATATGGTGAATACCAAACATATTCACCTAGTAGGAGCAAAACATGTGATGAGGTATCTAAAGGGGAATTTAGATTATGGTCTCATATATGCATGAAATGGTGAGACCATATTACATAGATTTACCGATTCATATTGGGAAGGAAAAGCTGAAGATTTAAAGAGAACTTCGAGTTGTTGTTATAGTTTGGGATTAGGCACGATCTCATGGATCAATAGAAAGAAGTCCAGTATCTTATCATGGTAGAAGTTGAATACATTGCTGCATGCTTAGCTTGTAGTGAAGAAGTATGGATTCATAAGATGTTGTCAGAATCATTTGATGTAGAGATAGATGTTACTAATATATTTTGTGATAATCTAAGTTATATTAAGATGACAGAAAACACGGTGTTTCATGATAAGTCGAAACATATCAAAATTATATATCATTAGATTCAGGATATGGTGCAGAAGTGAGTTGGAAAGCTCAAGTATATTCCTAGAGAGGAACAAGTGCTAGATATGTTGAGTAGTCCTATGTCTCATGTAAAGTTTGAATAATTTCAAGACAATCTTGGCGTAGTCTGAAAGGAACTCTCTAGAAAGAGGGAGTGAAGGAATATGGTAGAAGGATCTGTTCATGTATTTGTAACTTCGGAATGTATTCACTTGTATATATTATATTGTATTTCATTGTACCCCGATGTTTCAATCAGAGAGTCATTAATATAATAAAGTCATGTAAAGTCATTAAGGTTAACTCTCCATTGTAAGTCAGGGAAATAGTCCCCACAGTGGAGGGGTAGTAGGGTTATTAGACTCTCCTAGAGAATTATGCTCTCATAAGTAATTGTAAAGTGGAAAACTAGTATAACTAGAGAGTGAGTCTCTCTATTTGTTACACACACTCACCTAGCTGTAGCGCATGAGTGAGAGAGAAGTAGCTCACACAAGTGAGAGAGAGATCAGTTGTCGGAGATCATCTTTGTGTTTTTGGGTTTTACTTTTCCCATTGGTGCTCATTATATCTCTGAGGAAGTTGCAGGGTTTTCTCCTTTATGGTTTCCCTGAGAAAAACTCTTTGTGTCTCTTGTCTCTTCTAATTATTGATGTGCATTTCATTCTCTCATATAAGATCATAAGATCACATTGACTAAATGATAAAAATATAACATGGTATCAGAGCTAACCTGAGAAGAATAAACTATGTAGCTGTAGAAGCTAGGGATTCTTACTTTTTTGGTCTCTATCCATAGATCATCAGCAAAAGGAGGCTAGGTTAACTCTACATTGAAGGGCACATATTTGTGTCGAAAGAGAATTTGATTCTGGGCATTTTTAGTCACTACTCCAGGAAATTAGGGATTTTAACAGAAGAGGAATTTTTGAGTGAGACTAGTATAGGATTTATGTCCTCCTCAAAATCAAAATTTAGAGACCAAGATCAAAAAATTTGGTTGGGTAAAATTCCAGGAAATTCAAACCCTAATTTGACCCCAGACCCAAAAACCTTAAAATAATAAAACTAGTAGTTTTTGTACATTCTCTCTATCTCGATATCGGAGAAGGATCAGAAGCCAAAAATTTTATAGGCCAAAAAAAATTTCATGCTAAACACTATGTTAACATTTCAACCTTAGATTCACTATATTCTCAGATATATGATTCTTCCAAATTAGGGTTCCAGCGTCTCCCAGGATTCATCCCTAAACATGACACCTAAGGATAATTTATATATCTCGGGCTACGAAGGTCCAAATGAATTTTTACAAGATGTTCTAGATAGGGAACTGACCGTACTTTCTATGGTAAATATTTCATACCCCAAAGAGGAATTACTGACACATGGAAGTCTGTACAATTTTTCCATTATGAATAGTCCTGAAATTCACCTTGGGAAAACTATCATAAGTACCAATTGGTGAAACCAATTCTATTCAAACCTATAATGTTGAAAGTAGAACAGATGAGGCTACCTCAATACACAATTTCAGGCACATAGGAGTAGTACTTTTCAAGATACCGCATAAATAATATCAGGAATTTCTGTAGAGGAAATTGAAAAACTAGGGCTTCCTATTTCGGGAGCTTCCCTCCACTGTTTTCAGAAAAGGAGTACATTGGATAGATATACTTGAAGAGGCCCATATTTCTATCCAATCAGAAGTTTGAAATTCCATGTTTTGAAAATTAGGGTTTCTCTGACAAACCCTAGATCAACGAGATCCAGAACGATGACATACACCTCAAATCAGACCTACATGATCCTTGAAGAAATTGAATTAGAAAAGCATTTCAGCAAAGAATTTCTAAGAGCTAGAGGGAGATGATTCTAAGTCTAGACCCAACATAATCATTGCAGATTCTATTAAACATCATCTAAAACCCTCATGTGTCACCCTTGAAGAATAAGATATTTTGAATGGCCTCCCAATATCATGGGATTCATTCATTTGAGGAATGTGTGCCAGAAGGAAGTGATTACCTTCAGCAGAACTGTACACACAAGAAGAAGCTCAACTCATAATAAGAGAAGAGAAGATGGGAGAAATTGAAGAACAAGTGCTCACAATTCAAAGAATATCCCTCAAGTGATGAGGAATATGAAGAACTTAATTCTTTAAGAACCTCTTATCCATCTTAGCATTTGGATAAGAAATGATTTGTTATGAATGAGGAAGATGATGAAGATGAATTCTCAAGAAGGAGTCTACCCACGAAACGAATAAAAGATAAGTATTCAATTGTCATTTCATAATATTGTTTTGTTATGCATTTATCTATATTCAGTTTATGTGTTATGCATGATAGAATGTTTGCATTAATGATGGTATACTAGTAATATGCATGTGATGGGTAAGTAGCTCATGGTGCTATACAACTCTCCATTGCTACTCATCTAGAATGAAACCTCTTTGCTGACATATTTGATTAGTACACAATATCAATGGTGTCATGGTAGAGATGGAAGAAATATAGAAAGTTTCTGTGAGATATGGATGAATGTTGTATTGGATAAAATAGTTGCATGATTATCCAACTAATGCATTTGACTTGTAGGAAAGATCATGTAAAATCACCTACAAGAAAAGAAGGATGAGACTTGTTCCGAAGAACAAGTGATGACAGTTAAGGAAATAATCCAAAATGAAGAATAGTATGATGAGACTTCAAGTGGCCTCAGACACACTCTAGTTATGTGACACTATTGATTTACATCATTGATACAGATTCTTCTAGCTATGAAGAAGTATCCAAGAAGAAGGGGAAGGAGAGTACCAGTTCAAGAAGAATGATGTCTAGGATGTGGTATCTACAAGTTCCATCATGCAGTAGATAGAAAAATCATGGCATACAAGGAAATATTTGTAGCACGAGGCTTCTCACGAAAAGAAGGCATATAATACGAAGATACATTTCCAGCCACTAGAAGTTAAGACACATGACAGGAAGACTCACATGTGAAAATTAAAAAAGGCCCTGTACGAGCTTAGAAGACACCCATGGGATAACACATACATGAGGAGCTTGAAGATCACTTAGAGTGATGAATATCTTAACCTTTGCTACAAGGTTGAATATGAAATCCTATAGAGGATGACAAGCTCACAGATGGGTGCGAGAAGAACATTTTCAAGATAGAGGATCTTAGTATCTAATGACCCTAGATGGATACATAGAATATTAGTAGCAGAGGAAGCTACTTTTCACTCCAGTACAGAATGTTTCAATACAGAGTATGAAAGGAAAAGGGAGAATGATGCTCCACTTTAGAGGGACTAACTACAGAAGATCCTAAGGTTCGACATGGTATGACATGATGGATAGTTTACTAATGGCTCTAAGATTTACTAAGAGTAAAGTGGATTCCAACCTTTACTCTGAGGTTGAATGTGGAAGACTAGTGATGCTCTTGTTATATGTTGATGACTTGTTCGTGACACGAAAACAAGAAGTCATTAGAGATGCAAGAAGGAGACTTGCTTTTGAGTTTGATATAAAGGACTTGGTTATGATGCACTACTTTCTAGGGATGGAGGTGTGTCAACATGTGGATGGAATATTCCTTGGATAAGGAAAGTATACAGTAGAGATCTAGAAAAGGTTCAGGATGATGGACTACAAGGACATGGCCACACCTATGGCCTTGAACTTGAAGCTCTTGAGTTATTATTCATCAGAGTCGGTTGATGCTACAATGTATCGTCAAATGATTAGGTCCTTGATGTACCTGCTGAATACGAGACCAGATATTTTCTTTGATGTGAACACATTGAGCCACTTCCTGACAGATCCAAGACATGTTCACCTGATGGTTGCAAAGCATGCAGTGAGGTACCTAAAGGGTATAGTTAACTATGGGCTCAAGTATGAAGCGAATCAGAAGATTAACCTAAAGGGTTATGTGGATTCAGATTGGGCAGTGACATTGATAGGAAGAGCACTTCGGGGTACTACTTCAGTATGGGATCAGGTGTGATCTCTTGTTTTATCACGAAGAAGTCATCCATGGCACTGAGTACAACGAAGGAAAAATATGTTTCCACTTGCTTGGCTACTTGGGATAGGGGAGAAATGAAGATCTAGTTTGTGACCCAGATCAAGACCTCTCGAAAGAGGGAGTTCTAGTATAGTCGATGAGAGAGGTTGTCTGAGAAGAAAATTATGGCGAAGCTCGTAGGGTGCTCAGATGTAAATGGTCCTGTAGGTTGTCCTTGGATGTAATTAGTCCTGGCGAAGCTCACATGTTATCCTTGGATGTAATCATCCCTAATGTGATTCTATGCTAGAAATGGTGAGAGTGAATTTTGAGTACTTCAGAGAGAATCATGGTGTTCTCTAGATCAAGGTTCCCTCCAAGGAGAAGTGATAAGTATGTGAGCCCTTCCGACATGGTGGCAGGCTAGCCTCCCATGGTCAAAATTAAGTGTTGAGCCCTTTTGACATGGTGGCAGGATGCGTTCCTCCCATGGTTAGATGTAAGTGTAGATCCCTACTGACATGGTGGAAGGATGTGTTCCTCCCATGGTTAGATGTAATGCAGATCCTTTCTGACATGGATACTGGATGTGTTCCTCCCATGGTGAGATGCAAGTGCAGATCCTTTCTGACATGGATGCTGGATGTGTTCCTCACATGTTCAAATGTAAGTGTAGAGCCTTTCTAAGATGGATTTCTTCCTCCCATGTTCAGATGTAAGAAGACACTGTGTAGCTGCAGAATTTGATTCTGGGCATTTTCACTCACTACTCTGAGAAATTAGGGCTTTTTGTAGAAGAAATTTTTTTGAGTGACCCTAGCATAGGATTTATATCCTCCTCAAAATCAAAATTTAGAGACCAAGATAAAAAAATTTGGTTGGGTAAAACTCGGGGAAATTCAAACCCTAATTTGACCACCGACAAGAAAACACTAAAATACTAAAACTAGTAGTTTTGGTACATTCTCTCTATCTCGAGATTGGAAAAGGATCCGAAGCCAAAAATTTTACAAGCAAAGAAATGTTCATTCTGAACACTATTTTAACATTTGAGCCTCATATTCACTATATTATTGGATATAAGTTTCCTCCAAATCAGGGTTCTAGAATCTCCAAGGATTCATCCCTAAACAAGACACCTACGGAGAATTACTATATATCGGGCTATGAAGGTCCAAATTAAATTTTGCAAGATGTTCCAGATAGGGAACGGACCGTATTTTCAATCGTAAATGTTTCAGACCCCGAAGATGAATCAGTGACATGTCAAATTATGTACAAGTTTTCCATTTTGAATAGTCCTAAAATAAGTCACCTTGGGAAAACTATCATAAGTCCCAATTGGTGAAACCAATTCTGCTCAAACCCATGGTGTTGAAAATAGGACAGACGAGGCTACCTCAATACACAATTTCATACATAGTGGAGTAATATGTATAGAGATACCGCAGAAACAATATCAGGAATTTCTATAGAGGAAATAGGAAAACTAGGGCTTCCTATTCTAGGAGCTTCCCTCCACTGTTTTGAGAAAAGGAGTACATTGGATAGATATCCTTGAGGAGGCCCATATTTCTATCCAATCATACTTTTGAAATTCCAAGTTTTGAAAATGAGGGTCTCTCTTAAAAACCCTACATCATCGAGATCCGAAACGAGGACAGACACCTCAAATCCTACCTACATGATCCTTGAAGAAATTGAATTCGAACAGTATTTCAGTAAGGAATTTCTAAGAGCTAGAGGGAAATGAGGCTAATGCTAGAGCTAAGAGAATCATTGTAGATTCTATTAAAGATCATCTCATCCCTAATGTGTCACCCTTGAAGAATAAGATATTTTGAATGGCCTCCAAAGATCATGGGATTCATTGATTTTAGGAATGTGTGTGTAGAAGGAGCAAGTCGATAAGTCGACTTGAATGATAGCCGACTTAGTCGATCAACCAACTAAGTCGATGAGCTGACTTAGTCGATCGGCTGACTAAACTAGAGATTAGGTCATCCACCTAAGGTCGTGTCAGTTCACTGAACCGATAGGTAGTTATTTTGTAACCGTTTTGTGATCATATATATTAGGCTATTGAGCCAGATGAGAACACAGTTCAGTTCTGTGTGTTGTATGGACTCATTCATGTAATATAATCTATTAATTCACCTACATGTTCTTATCTCTTGTCTCTATTTTATATGTATATTTTAGTATATATTATTGGTAACCTTATGTGATCTGCAAGATTACAACATTGGTTTTGTTTCTAGTAGTACATGTCTAAAATGTATGCAAACAGATGATACCAGAGCAGAAAATTAAGGACTGGTGGGAACATAAAATTGAAAACTATTTGTAGAATTACGCACAAAGGAACATATTAACAATCACCCAAGAAAAAGAAAGATTCTTCACAGAAACACATGAGAAGTTTGTAGAATCAGTGCCCCAACTTCTGAAGAAACTCTTGGATGAGAAAGCCGGAAGGGACTAAAGAACAACAGTTGTTGGAAAAATTGATCCAAGGAGGTCGAACAAACTTTTCGTAGTGGTTTGAGAAAATCACCGATGACTTCTATGAGGAGCAAGCAGTCGAAGACAGAACTTCGGTGGAAATGGTCAAGGAGAAATTTTACACAGATCTCACCGAGCAATTTCTGTGCTCCTTACCGACCTTTCTATTCAAATTCTTGATCGAGAAGGGAGCAGGACATATTTTTTAACCTCGTCCATCACTTCACGAACTGCCATCAAAATCTAACTGGGTGGAAAAGCAAAGGAAGTGGGAAAAATTTATTGCAGAAAGGGAGTGGGAATACTTCCTGAGCAAGTAGCCTAAACTATCCAGGATTTCTAAAAAGAATCGGGTACATTATTGGGGGGGTATCTGGTCATATGTCGAGATAAAGTAGAGTGGATTCTAGTTGACTAGAAGCAGATACCATTCACCAGTAATGAGAAGTCGACCAAAAGGGAAATCAAGAGAATAGTATCACATAATGGTATGTCAGACATTCACAAAATAGAGAGGGAAGAGAGATAACAAAGGAGGGAAGCAAGAAGATAAAGAGCCTTAGTGATACATAGAAGAAGGAGTTCTAGGGAGACTGACTAGGAAGGGAATCCTCCAGAGTTGGGTCATGACCAACACAAGGAAGGTGTGGAATAAGAGGCGTCCCCTAAGTAGGAAGAATTGTGGATAGAGCAGCCAAAATCTCTCCAATCAAGAGCTCCCCATGAAGGAGCAACTCTTTCTCTGTTAAATCCATGTACCCGCATACAATCTATTGTCTAAGAGGACCTCTGAATATGAGCTAGTGACTTTGGTATATGGAGTCGACTAGACAACGAGACATACACTGGATGACACCTCATTATCCATCGACCAGAGGAAGGAAATTGGGTTACCTTTCAAGCGGCACCCTCCAACCAAAGTATCCACTTACTCTTACCAACACATGAAGGAGCACCCCCCTGCCAAACACAGCTTTGGAGGACACAAAACATTCAGAAATGTGGACAAATAGTTGCAGTGGGCCATCGACAGTAGAAGTCGACATCAACCGACTACCAGTCAAAGAAGAATCAACAAACCGATGGGAATTAAAGTTTTTTCGACCATACTCCCGCAGTGATGAATCAACCAATAACCCCACCACCACCACCTCCTGAGAGCAGTGATAGTGATTCTGATATGGGTCACAGATCATCTCACATTCCTCTATATGAGGGGGATGAGGACCCCAGACGACACTGGTTCATCTGTGAGTCAACTTGGGAGACCAACCAACTTACAAACGAAGATAGACAAATGGCACAGTTCGTCGGTGCCTTGAGGAAAAGGGAAATGACCTAGTATATTACCTTTTCAGAAAGATAACCTAGAGAAACCAAATCCAAGATCAAGGCACAATTTCTATAATTTTTCAAAACTCCATAGGCCAAACACCTAGTGGCAAAAAAACTAAAAACTACATCACAAAAGCCAGGGGAAACTGTCCGTGACTATGATAAGTGTTGGAAAGACCTTCTGAGCTAGATGGACTATGTTATAGATGACCAATTACTAATCTAGTGGTTTCTTGTAGGGTTATCTCAGAAGGTCTGCTGACACATCAGTATGGAAACATTCAAATCCTACAAAGATGCACTCACAAAAGCTCTCCAAGTGGAGATGGATGAGGACATACCCACTTACTCAACTGACCACAGATTGGAAGAATAGATGGAGAGTGTACATAAGTATTTAAAGGAGTTAAACCTTAAGAATAAGGAGATCTGGTGCACCAAATGCTCGACGACTGGCCACTCCAAAGACAACTGTCGACAGAAATACAGATGACAGGACATTCGATTCATGCAGACCAATTCTTTTTGTGACATTTTCCAGGAGCACGGGGATCGCTCGACAAAGACTGCCTGTTCAATATGAAGAATGGAAAGGCATCCTGGTGTGCAATCTATGAAACCAAAAATCATAATATGGCTGACTTCCATTTGAACCTGAAGAACTGATAGAACTACCATGCAGTCTACCAAACCAATGCAGTTGCACAACATAATGAGCAAAAAAATTTACCAAACGATCAGAACAGTCAGAGATAGGAAGGTTAGAGATACGAGCGCTGGTATGACAATTGACGTGGAGGCTACTGAGGACGAGGTCGATTCCCTGGGAATCGTGACAACCGACCATGTCGACCCATCTAGTGCTTTACATGTTATAAGGAGGGATATCGGTATGCAGACTTTCCATATAAAGATAGAACTAACCTCAAATTTTTTACTCATTGTGGAGTAAGGGATCACTCACTAGAGGATTGCCCTACCATGTTGGAAAAAACAAATACAAAGAAAAATGTTAATGTCTTGTCCTGTGCGCAAAAAAATGATGTAATAAACACAAAAAAATTGCATATTCTAACTCAACAAGGAACAAAAACAGGAAGTGATAACCCAATAATCAACAAAATAAAAGAGAAAAATGGCTATCCCGATCCACAAAAGAAAAACAAAAATACAAAGAAGCAACCAATGTATTCAAATAATTTTCATGACAAGAACAAGCTAACGACAATAGACATAACACAATAAACAAATTAATACAGCTTGTACAAACAGACAACTCAGTCTCTCAGTTCATCGACTTACTATATGAAATAAAACATAACAACTCTGAAAAACAAACAAAGAACATCTGCAGCTTAAATAAAAAAAACAAAGGATATGCCGACCCACTTGTCGACCTGGAAATCGAAGGATACCATGTCCGACAAGTAGTGCTCGACTTTGGATCATAAGTAAACATCATGACTCGTGACACTTGGGAAAAAATGGGAAGACCTCGACTACATGAGTCAGACATATACCTGAAACTAGCCGACCAAGGCTTAATTGAACCTATTGGAGTCTGGAAAAATGTCGACATGACTATAAATGGAATCTCGACCAAAGTCGACTTTGAAATCATTGACCCTAAGGAAGGATCCATCTCCTTCCCAGCGTTAGTAGATCAACCTTAGGGTAGAAATATGAAAGCATCGATATCCTTGGACAAATAGAGGATTAAATTGAAAGGAAATGGACAAAAGGTCATTGTACCTATTCACCCATCTCAAGGAGAACCTTGGACTGAACCTATCGATGAAGAAGTTGACGTCTGACCACTCTACCAGATTCAAAACAATACAGATTATACAGAACCCAACATCTATGGAGAAATTCATTTAGGCAACCAAGACTCAGTTGGTTATAATTCAGACGTAGAATTATATGATTCGGAGGTCAATAACTATGAAAGACAAGCAAGAGGGTGTTGGACTATACAAAAAGTGTAGAAAAATCCCACCCAACAGTGCTTCATAGTGTCCATTGTCCCAAAAATCTTTGAAAATAAAATTAGGGAATACCCTACCTTACAACTTACCAATGTAAATACTATACAAATACCAAGATACAAGGAAAGGGAATCACCAGTCATGCACATAGAACAAGTTTCCAAAAATATTGGTGAACATGGCCGACTTCAAAGCCTAGTAGAAACTTTTACAAAACAAGCTGCTCGATGGTGGGATACCCATCAGAAAAGACTACAGACTTGGACAACAGCTTCAACTTACTTTGTCGAAAGGTTTGGAGGAAAGAAGTTAACCAAACAAGCTCAAATACCCATATTCACTCAAGGACAGAACCCAGAAGATCATATTAAGACACGTGAAAAAGAAATGAGAAGAGTTTGATACAAGGATGAACGAGCATGGCCACACCTGTTCCCATCAACCCTCTCCAAATTACCAAACAAATGGTATAAAATGGAAGAAGCTAGAGGTGAAACATTCTTATGGCATGAACTCAGGGAAAATTTCATTAAAGATTTCAACTTTATACCACAAAATGAAAACTTGGTCGAAACAACAAAATAGATTAAAGAATTTATCCAGCCGACCGGAAACAAACCCTTAAAAGATAACCGACAGAAAATGAAATGCAACAATATACAAACAAGGACAAAGCCACAGTCAATAAGACTATAGTTAGAAAATGAAAATACAGAAGGGAAAATCTTTAGATGGAAATCAAACTATGTCAAAACAACCAAAACTATCTGTACAATCCTTAAAGTAGAAACAACCAACAAACAGGATACCGATAGAATGACTACAACTGACTTCCCTGCCACATTCTCATAGTTTAAAGAAGGAAGTAAACCGATAAATGAAGCCAAAGCACCAGAATGGCTAGATGCTAAAGTCAAAACTAGGGAATTCGACATCTCAAATGATGATCGACCAAAAATGGAAAATATTGGTGACTACTGGAGTGAAGAGCATACCACCGAGATAGTAAACTTATTAATAGAGTTCCAAGATGTATTTTCTCGAGATTATAAAGAACTCAAAGTCTTAGTCCACGAAATGGGAGAAATGAAGATTGATACTAGGCCTAATGTTAGACCTGTGAAGAAAAGGCCATATAAACTAGCTCACAAATACAAAGAGATAGTCAAAAAGGAAATTGATAACATGCTTGCAGCAGGCATCATATATCCTATATACCAATCAGAATGGGCAAGTCCAATGGTTGTGCAGCCTAAGAAACATGATCCGACCAAACTAAGAATTTCTGTCGACTTCAAGGAACTAAATAAAGTGACACTGACAGACCCATTTCCAACTCCTTATGCAGATGAAAACTTAAATGAGGTTGCAGGACATGAATGCTACTCATTTACAGATGGATTCTTAGGTTATAACCAAGTGCCAATAGCTAAAGAAGACTAGAAGAAGACAACCTTTGTGTGTGAATTTGGCTCATTTGCTTACAAGGTTATGCCTTTTGGATTAAAAAATGCACCTATAGTATTTTCTAGAATTGTTGTCAAAACATTTCAAGAATATATTTACAAGACCATGGCAGTATACTTTGATGATTGGACAATATACTCCATGTTAAAGGATCATTGCAAATGGCTCAGACTTATGTTGGAGAGATGTCGACAAATCCAACTCTCCCTAAACATCAAGAAATGCATATTTGTGACCCCCATAGGGATATTATTAGGGCACATTGTCTGTAAGGAAGGTATTAAGGTTGACTTTACAAAGATCAAAATTATCCTTGACCTAAAACCACCAGTAAACCCAAAACAAGTCACGGTGTTACTTGGCCACACAAGCTATTACAGAAAATTCATAGGATATTATTCAGATATGACCTATCCACTTGAAGAACTTTTAAGGGAAGATCAAGAGTTCAACTGGACAGAGGAGTGCCACATATCATTCAAAACATTAAAAATAAAACTAGTCGAAGCACCAATCCTAAGGTTTCCAAACTGGTAGATCAAATTCCATGTTCATATTGATGCATCAGGCCTAGAAATAGGAGCAATCTTAACTCAACCAGGAGATGATGGAATGGATTATCCTATAGTTTACAGTAGTAGAAAATTAAACAAGGATGAGAGAAACTATTCGACAACAGAAAGAGAAGCACTAGGAATGGTCTTTGCACTACAAAAATATCGACATTATCTTTTCGCTAACCCATTTATATTCTATACAGACGATCGGGAACTTAAGTATCTCATCAATAAACCACTACATCATGGACGAATCTGTCGATGGCTATTATTATTCCAAGAATTCGAATTCGAATTCATTGTTCGACCAGGTAAGTTAAATGTCGGTCCCGACCATTTATCCAGAATCGACACAGGAGAAGAGCCGACAGAAGTCGAAGATGACTTACCTGATGCACATTTATTTCGGATAGAAGCAGTCCCAACAAAATAAGAATAAATAGCCCAGTTCTTGGAAGATAGACATGCGACAGAAGGAATGAGTACAAAGAAGAAGCAGATCTTAGCTATGAAGGTTGCACCATAGAGTCTTATAAATGGATTCTTAAACAAAATGGGATTAGATGACATCCTCAGAAGGCGTGTACTAGAACACAAATGAGACAACATTATGCATGAAGCACACTATGTACCTGCAGGAGGACATTTCCAAGTAGACGCAACTACAAAGAAAATCCACCAGCCAGGGTTATGGTGGCCGACAACACTCCACAGGGATTGCAAAATTTTTATTAGTCGATGTGACAGATGTCAATGACTAGGTCGATCCCTACCTAGCATAGAAATTCGTTTGAAATCAGTGAACCCAAGTTTGACATTCGAAATTTGGGCCATAGACTTCATAGGACCATTTCCTGTACCAGTAAAAAGGACAAGTGCAAGGTATATCATAACTGCACTCGAATATGTAACTAAATGGGCAGAGGCTAAACCAATCGATACATGTTCTAATGAGATAGCTGCTAAGTTTATATATGATAATATCATCACCAGATTTGGATGCCCACTAACTCTAATTAGCGACCAAGGAACACATTTCATCAATAAAACTATCAAAACCCTAACTGACTAGTTCCAAATCGACCATTGTCAAAGTACAACATACCATCCTCAGTAGAATGGAGCAATTGAAGCATTTAACAAAACATTAACAAGAGGACTAACCAAAGTATGTAATGCTGATAAAGATGACTAAGACAAGAAAATACCAGTAGTATTATGGGCATATAGAACAACATACAAATGTTCGACCGACCAAACTCTTTCTCGACTAGTCTATGGAGAAGAAGTAGTAGTTCCACTACACTTCCGACAACAGACACCTATCATCATAGAGATACTACATGTCAATGTTGAACAAGGAATAAAGGACCAAATATTGCAACTAAGCAAACTCGAAGAGCACCGACTAATGGCAATACAACAACAAGAAATCAAGAAACAAAAATAGAAAGTGTGGCATGACCGAAACATCAAGAACAAAAACTTGTCGGTAGGAGACCTTGCTTTACTATACAATAGTTGAGTAAAAAGTAAACCTAAAAAGCTCCATACATAATGGATGGGACCCTACGTTGTCGAAGAGATACATACCAACGGATCAGTCTGACTACGGACGTTACAAGGCATAGTATTTCGGAAGCTCATTAGTGGAGCCCGACTAAAACGCTACAGAAACTAGTAAAAAAAAAAAATCCTATAACGACCATGATCGTAAACCAAAAACTATAAAAACCTAAAAATCCAAAAAGAAAAATAGTCCCGTACATGTAGAAAACTATGACAGGAAATTATCATTTCGACAACTAACATCATGCCCATCGACATAGCACCCTCGACCATTTTCATCGACCGACCACTTCCATTGACCATTTTCATAACCGACATCAACTGACGACCTCGATAGTCCCATCGTGCATTCATGACATCGAGCATCGAAAGAAAATTTCCATTAACGCACACTCAAGTATTCCATCTGAAACATCACATCCGCCATTAATACACTCATCGACGAACACATCCACAACATTGCCTATAAATACTGGGTCGGTGAAGGTTCATTCACCCCAATTCATATATAGAGAGCATCAGAGCATCCATTCGACTAAAAGTCGAGAACCCCTTAGTGAAATCAACCACCAAACCAACACAATGGCACCCAAACAAACTAGAGCCTCGACCAAAACCAAGGAAGTACAGGCTGTGAATACCCCTTTAGTCTATAGACTAAAGAACATTAAGAATGCCAAGGTATAGGAAGGCTCATGGAAAAAACTCTGGCCTGAGATGCAAGAATGGGCTTATGTTAACAAGAAGGCCACTCCAGCTGCGGAGAAAATAAAATACAGCACCATATTCAACTATGTGAATGCACCACTCATGGACAGCTTTGATGGAACTAAGGAAACCACCGTCAAATTTATCTTAAGCTAGTACCACAATGGTCAGTTCTACTTCGACCAACCGGTCAACATCTCGGGAGAAGTCATCTCCAAGATCACTGGTCTCTTAAACAAAGGAAACCCAGTACTAGTCAGTATTAAAGAAGGACTGGTCGAAGAGCTAATGGGGTCGACTTCAGGAAAAAAATCAAAGGGGTTGATGATTAGCCAAATCACAACCTGAACGCCACAGATTGTGGCCAAAATAATAGCAATGACACTCACCCTATTAGGTCGAGGCAACGACCTCAAGTTATACATGCTAGAAGTTGTCGACACCATTGCAACAGATGGAAGGATATACATATGGGCTCAATATGTCACTGACATGGTCAACACCATCTGTGAAAGATGCCAAGAAATAGGAGGAATCATTAAGTTCCCCTCCCTAATCTTACGAATAGTCATGTACCACATTTGTCCAGAGGGGAATCCAATATTTTAGGAACCGTCGAGGTTCCACATGTGGAGATTTAAACCACTATCCCAGAGAGGAACATTGCAGGAACTTGAAAGTGGAAAGGTCCTGTTGGAGAACTAGATTCAACAACTCAAAGTCCGCACGACTAGATGAAGGGTGCCTCAAAACATTCGAAAAAGTCTACCGAAAAACTCCTAGGTCCAGCTAGAACTCGACCATACCTCGGTGTGGTACATGCAGGGTGACAACTCAAATGCTAAAGCCCTCGACTACTATCCATCAGTCGACCAGATCTTTTGGGAGCTGTCTCGACAGGACAAAAATAAAATATTAGTACCAACAGAAACAAAGAAAAGCGACTTCTTGATCGAGGAGCTACTCACCGACCAAGAAAAAGAGGAAGACTATGAGCTCAACCTCTATATCAGCACCTTCGTGTCGGAGGAGACACCGGTCGAATAAACTGGCCAACTTCAAATGATTATCAAGCCTCCGACAGCAAAGAGTAAAGAACCACAGCCAGAAGAAACCCAGCCAGAGCTACAGGTAATTACTCTGACTGTAGAAAGTGTTGTCCCGGCCCAGGAACCAAGGGGAGAGACAGATCCATAAAACCCAGAGTATGCTGTCACAAAAGGCATCATTAGAAAATTGTCGAAAGAGATAGCAGCAGTGAGGAAGAATCTCAAGACAAAACAGCAACAACAAGGAAAAGGTAAGCACAAGCTCATCCTCGTAGACTCATCAGAAGACGAGGAGGAACTGGCATCTACGGCCCTCGACATAATAGAGGATGCCGCAACAAATAAGGTGTCAGTCAAAACCTAGTTCCAATGGTTTTTCGACGCAGGATCACTAGCAGGTCGACCAAAGAAAGCTAAGACCACCCACACGACGACACTTGAGAACATCGTCGATCTTGTGTCTATGCCTCCACCCCCATCACCGACAAAAGTAACCGAGGAGAAAGTACTGGCACAACAGTCAGTAATCCCACTTGAATTGTGCAAAAATGTGATGTCGAAAGCAGTGAAGGAAAATTTCGACAAAGACAGAGATTTGTAGGAATTCATTGAGAAGTTGCCTGAGATATTTACACCGGCACATAAGATATCCACAAAAGCACCTCTCTTCGAGACCGATGGATACCAGCCAGGACACGAAGCCTAGTCTAGAACCTTTGCAACCATCACATCGACTTTCAAGAGAAATCCTGACAAGGAAGCTGAAGTGGTTGCACATCGGACCTCCACAATCACTCCGACCATACCCCAAGATAACCTACCAGCCACTGCACCGACTGGAGGAGAAGAAAATGAGGAGTACATAGCCTAACAAATAAACAAAATGTTCTCTAACTTAGACTCACCTCCTCGCCTCGACAATCCACCACTCACCCACACGTCCCCCAAACCAATCACCCCTGACCATTCACCAACACCATCTCCACAACCACCACCACCCCCCGACTCAGAGAAAACCTACCCACAACCATCAGCACCAACTACGTCCACTTCTACAACCCTTGCATCTAACCAACCATAGGCAGTAGACATCCCACCTCCCCAACCAGAGAAACCATCAACCACTCTCCCACAAACCAAAGATCTTGACTCGACTTTTGCAGGTACACAGGTGCCAACACAAGCAGAGAAGGAAAAGCACAAGAAGAGGAAGGAGAAATAGAACAAGGAGCATCATGGAAAACCATCAAGGTTCCATATCAAATTGAAAGATGCAACTTCACTAACCGACGCAGAGCTAGCACAACTCCTCGAGACCCTAGCAGGTGAAGCGAAGATGAGGAGCGAGTAGAAATGTAAGGAACTCGATGACAAAGTCACAGAACAGGTTGAGTTCCTCAACAAATGTAGGAATCTGTCCCATTCAGTAATGCCGGGCCTAGTAGAGGTTGACACAGACAAACCACTCGAAAGGGCATATCAGCTATTTGAGAGCATGGTGTCGGCACTCAAAGCTCAGATTCAGGAAACAAAGGGAGAACAAAAAGAGAAAACTGATCGACTCCTAATGGCACAGCACACCGCCTTTTTTGAAGCTTATAAAGTGTTGTAAGATCATATGGAGGAGTCTGTCATAACTGAAGAAATACTGAGAGACTGGCCTGCTTACTACGGGCAAGTCTATCAACAAACTCAGCAGGCCCGACAAGGGATCCAGGCCTTGGAAAGCAGGAAAACCACTGAGGAAGCACTCAGAACAATAATAGAAGAACAAATAGTGCTTGAAATAGCCAAGCTGCAGAGACTAGAGAGGGAAGCACATCAGTGGGTGTAGAAAGATATCCCCAATTTAGAAAAATTTGACATCATCTGTCTGCAGATGAAACGACTTATCGAGACTGCAGACGAGAAGGACCATTTTATGGGTCCCGACATGGAGAGAATAGCAAATGTCTCCATTTCAGAAAAGATGTCAATCCTATCAAGCCTAATCACACTTACCATCGACATCCAGAAGATTTTGCAAAGTTGGAGAGATTTCCAACATCACCTCGCAGTAATAGCCCCAGCCATTGTAGAAGTCTGTGTACAGAAAAGACTGACCATCAGACTTCACAGCCCATGAAGACTAGACAAATCACAGTAACTATTGAGACCAGAAGGATTTTTTGTACCTCCTTGTTTCTTCAGGACTAAGAAATGTTTTGTTCGTGGGGGAGATGTAGAAGGAGTAAGTCGATAAGTTGACTTGAACGATAGCTGACTTAGTCGATCAACTGACTAAGTAAATGAGCTGACTTAGTCGATCAGCCGACTAAGTCGGTCGACTGAATAAACTAGAGATTAGGTTGGCCACCTAAGGTCGTGTCGATTCACTGAACCGGCACCTAGTTATTTTGTAACCATTTTGTAATAATATATATTAGGTTGTTGAGCCAAATGAGAACGCGGTTCAGTTCTATGTGTTGTATGGACTCATTCATGTAATATAATCTGTTAATTCACCTACGTGTTCTTATATCTTGTCTCTCTTTTATATGTATGATTTAGTATGTATTATTGGTAAGCTTATGTGATTTGTGAGATTACAACAGTGTTCCAGAAGGAAGTGATTACCTTCAGCATAAGTGTGCACACAATAATAAGCTCGACTCATAATAAGAGAAGAGATGATGGGAGCGAGTGAAGAACAAGAGCTCACAATTCAAAGAAGATCCCTCAAGCGACGAGGAATATGAAGAACTCAATTCTCTAAGAACCTCTTATCCATCTTAGCATCTTGATAAGAAATGATGTTGTTATGAATGAAGAAGATGATGAAGATGAACGCTCAAGAAGGAGTCTACCCATGAAATGAATAAAAGATAAGTATTCAATTGTCACTTCATGATATTGTTTTGTTATGCATTTGTCAATATTCAGTTTATGTGTTATGCATGATAGAATGTTTGCATTAATGACAGTATACTAGTAATATGCATGTGATGGGTAAGTAGCTCATGGTGCTATACAACTCTCCATTGCTACTTATCTAGAATGAAACCTCTTTGCTGACATATTGGATTAGTACACAATCTAAATGATGTCATGGTAGAGATGGAAGGAATCTAAAACGTTTCTGTGAGATATGAATGGATGTTGTATTGGCTAAAATAGTTGCATGATTATATCTTTATGCATAATAATTTTCCATTGTGCCTTATGAAATGTTCTAACCATACAACTAATGCATTTGACTTGTAGGAAAGATCGTGTATCATATCGCCTACAAGAAAATAAGGATGAGACTTGTTCCGAAGAACAAGTGACGACAGTTCAAGAAATAATCCAAAATGAAGAATAGTATGATGAGAATTCAAGAGGCCTCAGACACACTCTAGTTATGTGAAACTGTTGAGTGACATCAGTGATGCAGATTCTTCCAGCTATGAAGAAATAGCCAAGAAGAAAGGAAAGGAGAGTACCAATTCAAGAAGAATGATGTCTAGGATGCGGTATTTGCAAGTTCCATCATGCAGTATATGGAAACATCGTGGGATACAAGGAAACTTTCGTAACACGAGGATTCTCACGGAAAGAAGGCATAGACTACGAAGAGACATTTGCAGCCACTAGAATTTAAGACACATGACAGGCAGACTCGTGTGTGCAAATTAAAGAAGGCCCGGTACGAGCTTAGAATACACCCATGGGATTACACATACATGAGGAGCTTGAAGATCACCTATAGTGATGAAGATCTTAACCTTTTCTACAAGATTGTAGATGAAATCCTATAGAGGATGACAAGCTCATAGATGGGTGTGAGAAGAATGTTTTCAAGATAGAGGATCTTAGTATCCAGTGACCCTAGATTGATACATAGAATATTAGTAGCATAGGAAGCTACTTGTCACTCTAGTACAAAATGTTTCAATACATAGAGTATGAAAGACAAAGGGAGAATGATACTCCACTTTAGAGAGAGTGAATGTAGAAGATCCTAAGGTTCGACATGGTATGATAGGATTGACAGTTTACTGATTGCTCTAAGATTTACTGAGAGTAAAGTGGATTCCAACCTTTACTTCAACATTAAAGGTGGAATACCAGTGATGCTCTTGTTATATGTCGATGATTTGTTCCTGATAGGAAAACAAGAACTCATTAGAAATGCAAGAAGGAGACTTGATGTCGAGTTCAAGATAAAGGACTTAGGTATGATGCACTACTTTCTAGGGATGGAGGTGTGGCAGAGTGCGGATGGAATATTCCTTGGACAATGGAATTATGCAGTAGAGATCCTGAAAATGTTTGGGATGATGGAATGCAATTACATGGCCACACCTATGTCATTGAACTTGAATCTATTGTGTGATTCTTCATCAGAGTCGGTTGATGCTACGGTGTATTGTCATATGATTAAGTCCTTGATGTACTTGACGAATACGAGTCCAAATATTTTCTTTGCTGTGAACACATTGAGCTAGTTCCTAACATATCTAAAACATGTTCAGCTGATGGTTGCAAAGCATGCGGTGAGGTACCTAAAGGGTATAGTTGACTGTGGGCTCAAGTATGAAGCGAATTAGAAGATTAACCTGGAGGGTTATATGGATTCAGATTGGGGAGTACCATTGATAGGAATAGCACTTCGAGGTGCTGCTTCAATATGCGATCAGGTGTGATCTCTTGTTTTAGCACGAAGGATTCCTCCATGGCGCTGAGTACACCCGAGGAAAAATATGTTGCCACTTGCTCGACTACTTGGGCGAGAGGAGCAGTGAAGCTCTAGTTTGTGATCTAGATTGAGATCTCTTGAAAGAGGGAGTTCTAGCATAGCCGATGAGACAGGTTGTGTGAGAAGAAAATCGTAGCGAAGCTCATAGGTTGCTCAGATGTAAAAGGTCATGTAGGTTGTCCTCGGATGTGGTCAGTCTTGGTGAAGTTTGCAGGTTAACCTTGGACGTAATCATCCCTGATGTGATTCTATGCTAGAAATGGCTAAAATGAAGTTTGAGTACTTCAGAGAGAAGCTTGGTGTTCTCAAGATCAAGGTTCCCTCCAAGGGGAAGTGATGAGTCTGTGAACCCTTCTAACATGGTGTCATTCTAGGACTCCCATGGTTGAAAGTAAGTGTTGAGCCCTTCTGACATGGTGGCAGGATGTGTTCCTCCCATGGCCAGATGTAAGTGCAAAGCCCTTCTGACATGGTGGTAGGATGTGTTCCTCTTGTGGTCAGATGTAAGTGCAGAGCCTTTCTGACATTGATTTTGGATGTGTTCCTCCCATGTTCAGATGTAAGTGTAGATCCTTTCTGACATGGATGTTGGATGTGTTCCTCCCATGGTCAGATGTAAGTGCAGAGCCTTTCTGACATGGACGTTGGACGTGTTCCTCCCATGGTCAGATGTAATTGCAGAGCCTTTCTAACATGGATGTTGGATGTGTTCCTCCCATTGTTATATGTAAGTGTAGAGCCTTTCTGGCATGGATGTTGGATGTGTTCCTCCCATGGTCAGACGTAAGTGCATAGCCTTTCTGACATGGATTCTGGATGTGTTCCTCCCATGGTCAGATGTAAGTGAAGAGCCTTTCTATCATGGATACTAGATGTGTTCCTCCCATGGTCAGATCTAAGTGCAGAGCCTTTCTAACATGGATGTCCGATGTGTTCCTCCCATGGTAAGATGTAAGTGCAGATCCTTCCTGACATGGATGTTGGATTTGTTCCTCCCATGGTCAGATGTGAGTGTTGAGCCTTTCTGACATGGATGCGAGATGTGTTCCCCCCATTGTCAAATGTGAGTGCCGAGCCTTTCTAACATGGATGTGGGATGTGTTTCCCCATGGTGAGATGTGAGTGTTGACTCTTTCTGACATGGATGCGAGATGTGTTTCCCCCATGGTCAGATGTGAGGCTTGGGCCTTTCTGACATGGTGGCAGGTTGGGCCTCCCATGGTCATATATAAGTGCTGGGCAGACCTTTTCGACATGGTGGCAGGCTGGGCCTCCCATGGTCAGATATAAGCGTTGAAGATAATGAAGACCTACATGGAGACTAGGCCTACAACCAGCATGAAAAAGGGTTGACTCTGTAGAATTTCCTATGATGAGTAGAATTGAGAGATAGCACCATTTGCTCGAGATAGCGAGAGCAATGATGATCTAGTGATGATGATCCAACTTTTATGACGATCCATCTTTGATTATGATGATGGTCTAGTTTGATGATGATCCATCTTTGATGATGATCCAAATTTTATGATGATCCTGTGATGAAGACTTATGTTCATGAACTGTGTCAAGAGAATACCTTCCTAGTTAAGTGGGAGTGTTGATGTATTTGTAACTTCAGAATGTATTCACTTGTATATCTTATATTTTATTTCATTGTACCCTGATGTTCTAATCGGGAGAGTCATTAGTATAATAAAGTCATGTAAAGTAATTAAGGTTAACCCTCTGTTGTAAGTCGGGGCAATATTCCCTAGTGACAATTATGTTGAGTTTAACCCTCCATTTTAAGTTAGGTAAATAGTCCCCACAGTTGAGGGGTACTAGGGTTATTAGACTCTCTTAGACAATTCGTCCCTAGTAAGTAATTATCAAGTAGAAAACTAGTATAAATAGAGAGTGAGCCTCTGCATTTTTTACACACACTCACCTAACTGTAGGGCATTAGTGAGAGAGAAGGAGCTCACACAAGTGAGAGAGATATCATATTTCGAATATCATCTTTGTGTTTTTGGGTTTTACTTTTTCCATTGGTGCTCATTCTATCACTGAGAAATTTGCGGGGTTTTCTCCTTTATGATTTCCCCGAGGAAAAATATTTGTGTCTCTTTTCTCTTGTGATTATTAGTTTGCATGTTATTCTCTCAGATAAGATACTAAGATCATATTCACTAAATAATAAAAATCTAACACGATGTAGTGGTGGTAGCTCAACCTAGAGTAGGGTAATTCTGGCTAAGCTTGTTGGCCCGAAAGGGCTAGTAAGTGAGACGATGCCTCTTGATCCTAGGGGGATTGATATGTCTGGATATGCATGTTTATCCCAAGTGGGTTAGTAAGCCAGAACAAGGCTTGTTGGTCCCCATGAAGATCCATCTGTCTTACCAGACTTGTTGATAGAAAAGAGTAAGTAAGTTAGACAATATGCTGGTATGGATCTACCATATAAATAACCAAGATACTGCTCCAAGATGGTTGGAGAGAAATATGTAGTTTCAATATTCCTATATTGATGTAGCATGTTCAATATTTTCATACTAGTGTTGTTGAGATTTTGATGAGATAGTTTCAGTATTCCTATACTAATGTAGCAGGTTCAATATTTTTATACTGATGTTGTTGAGATGTTGATGAGATAGTTTCAGTATTCTTCTATTTATTTAGCAGGTTCAATATCTTCATACTGATGTTGTTGTTATGTTGATTAGACAGTTTCAGTAATTCTATACTGATGATGATGATGATGTTGTTTCAAAATTTTGTGTTAATGATTTTGGCGTTTCATTATGTCTATGATGATGATGCAGATGATGATCTAGCATTTATTGATAATGTTGTTTTAGCACTAACATGTTAATGATGTTGTTGTTCTTTATGATGTTTCAATATTTACATATTGATGTTGCAAGACGATTTTTCAGTATTTATATACCGATGTTACAGATGATGTTCCAATATTCCCATACTCATGTGGCAGAAGAAGATTTAGTATTCAAATACTCATATGAAAGAATATGATTAAGTATCCACATACTGATGTTGAAGAAGATGATTCAGTATTTTCATACTGAGGTTCTCGAAGATGATCCAGTATTCGATACAATCTAGTCTTCTTCCTTGTTTGTATGCACTTACTAGAAAATTCCTCGAATTCACTCTAGTGTTCCCGAGATTAATAACAATAATCATGAATCCTTAGCTTAACTTTAAATATCAACCCATGAGTTCATACAAAATTAAGAGGTGTTCAACATAATATAGGTATCTACAAATAGAAATAAATTATTGAAAGAGAAGTGGGAATCTAACTACTTGTTGTGTTATTGCAAGATAACAATGTTAATGCTTAGATCATATTTCCTTAAATGCTTACAAGATGCATGCAAATAAATACACTTTCTGGAAATAGAGTAAACTATGGTTTTATAAAAGTGCAAAGATGTAAGGTTTGACCTTTTACCAAGCAAGGTAAATCTCGTTCCTTGCATAAAAAGTAAATAGCATAGCATTAACCCAAATTTGAACCTTCTATGAAGGAAACAAAATGAGTCTAATTACTAAAATTAAGCTAAATCACATACTAGAGGAATTACAAAATTTCTACATAAACATGCACAAACTTTATACAAAAAAGTTACAGTGTTTCTACATATAGTTTACAAATAACTAATAAAAAAACATATAAGTGATAATGAAATGAAATCTAAACTATATAACCTTAAAATCCATGTAACCACAAGAAATCCTACACTAATTCAAAACTGCTCACTTAAATACCACAAATGAATAGTCTTCTCTCATTTATTACAACATCTAAAAAATTACAACATAACTAAAATTAAAGTGAGTTTATATTTTTCAACCCTAAGAATAATAATTAATAATTTCATGTACCACCATTTAATAGTTATTGGTTAAAATATTTTTGTTATATATCTCATTTTTTAATCCTTTGTAATCATATAACTTATTTTATATACCTTTTAAAAAGTTGTTAAAATTCAAGTTAAGCATTTAGTTAGTATTTTCATAAAGACATGTTTATTAATTTTATATTTTAATAAATAACTTACTCATTAATAATATCTTATATTTTAATATTTTACTTTCTAACAACAAAAACATTATTTCCCTCATTTAATTGCATTGATTTTTTAATTATGATTTAGATTAATATTATAAATATTATTTTATACTCTCAAATACTTTTTAATCATTAATAATATTAATTTTATATCCTAACACATTATTGCTTTGTGAGTAATAATTTAAAAAAAAAAATCCTCCATCAATTTTAAATTAGAATTCCTATCAAACTATTATTAATTTATGGTTACAATTCAAGTTATATATATAGTTATTATTTTTTATATTTTAATATTTTACTTTCTAAATATCAAAAACGTTACTTTTCCTAAAATAAATTGATTTTCTAATTCAGTTTCAACTATATTTTAACAAAAACTTTGTATACAATAATAATATAAATTTTACATTTTAACATATTATTACTTTCTAAACCATAATTAAAAACATTATTTTTCATTAAACAATAATAATAAAATTTTTATATTTTAACATATTATTACTTTCTAAACTATAATTAAAAACATTATTTTTCATTGCTCAATTTTTTATTGTAAAGTTTATACAACTCTAATTTATTTATGAATTATAATGATATTGCAGTTAAAATTGATTTATGTTTACTAAATTAAACATATAATTATTATTTTTATATTTTACTTTTTAATCATCAAATATATTTTTTTTTATAAAATATATTTTTTAATTCTAATTCAAATATATATTATAATTATTATTTATATTTTAACAAAAAAAATCTTAATAATAATAATAATTTGATATTCTAGTATATCATTACTTTCTAGCCAATAAATTTAATTATATTAATAATTCTTATTAATAATAATAATATTAATTTGATATTCTAATATATCATTAATTTCTAGTTAATAAATTTAATTATATATTTTAACATATTACTCATTTCTAAGAGTTAAAATAAATTTTCAAATTTATTTGAAAACCTTAACCTATAAATTTAATTATATTAATTTTATATTCTAACATACTATAACTTTCTAACCAATAAATTTAAGTTTCAAATTTATTTGAAAACCTTAATAAAGATGAACATATGTATTGTTTAAAAACTGAAAACCCAAGATGAATATATATGGTTTAAATATTAAAAGCCCAAGCTCCATATATCGTAGTTTTCCAAAACTAAAAGCCGAAACGCCACATATCAGAGTTTTTCGCAGTATTCTTTTCTTTAAGTTGTGAAAAAAATGGAAAAAGAACTTCAAACTACATGACGCGCAATTTGCAAATACGTTCCATTATCAAAATGCATTCACATTTAAACAAGCGATTAATGCAAAGCAACTCAAAATCGAGTCAACNGTCAACTTGCATTGGAGAAAGACAAAGCCCGTGTCTTCAGAAGGAGATGCTCTCTTCTGAGCTGTAAACGCGCCATTATTTATCGGGATGGCATGTAGTTCACAGTTCTGCAATCAACAAACCCACAAATTCTATTCTTCATCAACTCCCATTTCTGTAAACAGAAAAATCAGTCAAAGCATTAATGCTGAGAACATGATTTGCATTTGGTTTTGGTTACCTGATAGATCGATTTTCCATTGCCAGCTACGAAATCGACGGCACCTTCAATGAAACAGTTTCGAAAGTAATGCCTCCCGGTGTCATCTAACACTGTGTCTTGATACCCCAGAAATCTGCAATCGTAAAACGCACAACGATCTCCCGCAACCCTAACTGCCACACCTTGATCGCCATCTATAAGACTACCGGGACCATATGAATTCTGCATAACTTTACTCTTTAAATCTCTGATCCGATGTTATACTATATACTATATATTAATAGCCAATTCAGATGCCAGCTAGTTACCTGGATTGTGATTTGCTTGGCTGTGAAATCTGAAGCGAGCACAGTCACCGTTCCCGAGTTATATGTCCCGCCTTTAGCTCTCGCGCTGTCATTCCAAACGATGATCGTGTTGTTGGCGTTGGTGCCACTTAGAGTTATGAAGGGCTTGTCTGCAGGAATAGTCACCTTCTCGCTGCGTGGTACATTTTCACATTATTTAGTCCCTCTAATAAGACTATATTGATCTTCACAAAACGTTAGGTTATAATGACCTAAAGAAACGTCGCATCAGATTGAACCCTAAGTTCATCCTGTTGTCTCAGATTTAGAAAGTTGTATCCCAAATCATTAAGCAGAAATGCAGGCATATACCTAACAAGCTTGAATCTGATCCTTCCATGAGACTTTTCAATTCAAGAAGCCTATGCCATCACAGCTAAGTTCTCATTAAAAAAAACACAAAAACACAGCTGTAGCTATTTATCTTATGAAACTCACCTCTAAGTAAAGGTAGGGTTATTTACTTACTAACCTGTAAGTGCCCGGTTTGACATTAATGATGACAGGGCTCTTGTTATTTACTGGAACTGCATTGATGGCTTGCTGGACCGTAGAAAAACCGCCTTGACCTACCGTGAGAACACTTGGTTGGCCATTGGCAGGCTGCATAAAAGTGTGCAGCCATGCAAGTAATAAACAGGTAACAAGCAGTCTTCTGCAACTGGCCATGGATGACATTTGCAAGAAAAATGTAGACTGACAGATGGATCTGTAAGGAAAAGACTCTAAGACAGGAGACTCAATGCATTTTAACTTGAGATTGTGTACCTATATATATACTAGCCGATCCTCCAATAATTCATTATTGATTGATTAGTGTGTATCGTCTGTGTATTGCATTTAATGCAATACCGGTCACTACTTGGTCAATATGAGTCGCTTTCACATGATAAAATTTAAAGTATTGTTTTGGGTATTTAATGTTGGTAAAATTTTAATCAATGACTGAAAGGTTATTTTTAATGATGGAGAGGTTATTAGCTCATCGAGTGAATCCATGTTCACACATTGCATAATGAATTTTACTGGTTTACACAATTTTTTTTAAATGTAAAGTAGTGTTGCCTCATTAATGATGAAAAAAGATATAAGAGAAGAGACATTGACATAATGTATGACCTATTTGGCATATATATAAATGAGTTACATATTGGTCTATTTTAATTTATGTTAACATAATTTTATAAGAATAAAAACATTTTTTTTATCAAGATATTTTAATTTATGTTCACATAATTTATAACAATAAAAACAATAAAAATAGTGTTTGAGTTTTTAATAATGAAAAAAGATTTATTTGTTAAAATACTGTTTGGGTTTTTAATAATGAAAAGAGATATAAGAGAAGAGACACTATCCACTTTTCACACATTGTTTGTGTTTTTAGTTAATTAATTTGTGTATAATTTTGTTAATTTTTTTCATTATAAATTATATATTTAAAAATCTAATTTTAATAATAAGAAATTATAACTTAACCAAAGTGTGTATATTAATGATACAAAACTATTTAGATATTATAACCATACACTACTTCTAGTATAAAACTTAGTGCTTGAATCTTTAATAAAGAGATTGAAAGGACACAATGCATAAGATATTTAGAAAACCATATAAATAACTTACATATTAAAATATTTTTAATTGATTATATAAATAAGTTATATTTAATTAAAATAAATTAAATGTTAAAGTTATTTAACATTATCTATAAAATAAATTCTATCATTAAAATTGTTTTCAATTTTTTTTTAATTTATGTACAATCTACATTATATTGTATACTCTACTTTTTTCACATTTTTTCAAACTTACTTTACCTTTTTCACATTATGGTATTCCCAAAAATAATTGTTGTAGGTTTTTTTACAAAATAATTATATAGTATTTGTGTACTTATTTCTAATTTAATAAAATTGTGGTTACTCCTAAATTTATTTCGCCGAGAGGCTCTCTATAGCCTAGTATGGGGGAGAGATCTTGTAACGTTAAGTAACGTTATAACGTGTAATGTTATGTAACGTTAAGTAACTTTATTTTTATTAATAAAAAGTAATTTTTTTAATTATAGTCCAAAATAAATGTCAGCGAGAAAAAAAAACCTAATATGGGGGAGATGTTGTAATCTTCCTACCTAACAAAACAATAAAATAGTAAAAATTTAATTATCCGTAAAAAAATATGGGTGAGGAAAAAAACACAAT
>LPNX010334782.1:48501-202336 GCA_001517045.1 Pseudotsuga menziesii | reverse complement strand
ATATTATTTATAATTTTAATAATATTTTTTTCCCAATTTTTATAAGTAACAAGAGCCACCACGAGGTGGCAAATGTCTTTGGACTTTGACAATAGGATGCTTTGAATTTTAAAATAGCTTTATCTTTCCAGTGACCAGTTCACTAGCCCACTTGGCTTCATTTATGTATTTTGTTCTTTTATTTGTTATTGGTTTGGGCTAGGTACACACAATGTTGCACTCAATTTTACTTCTTTTACAGTCACACTTGCTATTGAATATTAACATATGTTGTTACTTGGAGTTGATTCAATACATTATCTAGTTTGAGCATGTTTGGTGTTCTCTAACATATATTAGAGGACAAATACAAAGACAGTGCTCAACTGCTAGTATCAATAGAAAAAATGTATAAATGTTACTACAAATCATGCCACAACTTACTTTTTTTTATAACAAGAACGGTTATGGTATTATTGAAACTCAGCAAAAGGAGCACTGAAGAAAAAATACAAGACGACAAGCATCCTAGACACCACTTCTTTCAATCGATGACCATCCAAGGAGCTAGGGAGGGATGTCACTACTTATAACCGAGTTAACAGAGAGATCATGTAGCCCCGTTACTATGGACTTATTGGCTGCAGTGTCCGCCAAGCCATTCAGGCCCCTAAGGATATGAAAAAAGCAAACTTTTTTGAGCAGTTTGGTCCTGGACCTAATTCTCCTTATTAGTCTTGTTGTCCTGATATTATCGCACTTCCTTCCGCCATTCATAGCCTGAATGATAACCCTGGAATCCCCGAAGATCATGACCTCCTCCACTCTTTTAACCAGCAGCTGTTTTATTCCTTGCCAAATCCCATAGGCCTCAGCCATATTATTGGTTTCATAACCAATATTCCAGCAGTATTCCACCTCGACTACCCCATCAGGATTGATAATTACTCCACCTCCCCCGGCCTTCCCTGGGTTCCCTTTGGAAGCCCCGTCAAAGAAGAGTTTAAAAATTTTCCTTTCTTTTAGCCAATTTTCAAATTGAGAATTATCCATCCTGATTTCCCAGGCTTCCAATTTTTTAGCATCAACAATATTTACTGCCGAGGGATTAAGACTCCTCATCCACTCTTTTTCTTTATCCGTCAAAATTCCTTTGTTGCTGGGGATCTTGGAAATACTGATAACTTCCGCAAGCAAGGCTTGAATTTTGATGGCTGTCTTCCACTCAGGCTGAATCCTTTCCTGAAAAATCCTATAATTTCTTTCATTCCATAAACACTAGCAGATTAATTTGGGGATTTTTAGCCAACAGGCTCTCGCTCCCCTTTTCTGGTTCAGCTCGCCATGATAAAGATTTTCCCAGTTATAAAAACAATCCTGAATGCTATCCGGCAACTTCACTACTCCTCCCCAGTGATTCAGCACTGTATTCCAGACTGAAATAGCATACGAGCAATGTCAAAAAAGATGGCTGATATTTTCAACCGCTCCAGCGCATAACGAGCATCTAAATGGGCCAGCGAGTCGCCTCTTCTCTAGGTTCTCGCCAGTGAGTATTCTCCCATGCAATAGTGTCCAGATGAAGAGATCAATCCTGGGCAGTGTAGCATTATTCCAGTTGTAATTCTAAAGATGGGGGTTGTCTGGGACATTATAGTCTGCAGAAAATCGCTGGTACCCTTCAGTCGTGGAGTAACTACTAGATTTCTCTCCCCACCCTCGACGGTCCTTCCTTTTCTTGCTGATGGGGGCGATTCCAGCCAAGTGGGCGAGTAGCTGTGATTTCTCTGCAACTAGATCATCCGGACAGTCTGGCAGATTCCATCCAGCCCAGCGCTGAGGTTCTGCAGTTTCCCACGTGGATAAATCCCAGAGTGTTTTCTGCCCCTGCGCTTCCATCCTTTGTTGCAGGCGAGGGAGGTGAGGAGGGGTCTTGCCAAGAACATTATCATGCCATACGTTGATAAGCTTCCCATTGCCTGGGACCCAGTAAAGATCAGCCAGGAGCTGAGGAAGCGCCTTGATACAGATTTTATGGATGGAAGATCCATTCTTGGTCACGTGGCCCTCTTCCAGACAGCTGAGCCTCGCTCCCTTGAAGTACTTAGCTTTCAGCTAGACTGGACCAGGAGGGCTTGGGGGCTACCAGGTTCCAAAGCAACTTGGCGCCCATAGCCAAATTTTGTATTCTGAGGTCTCTAATATGTAGGCCCCCCTCGGGTCTTGGCAATTTAATAGTCTTCCAGCTCACCAAAGCAAACTTTTTGCCTCTTCCAACACTGCCTCCCTGCCAGAGAAAGGACCTTATCAATCCTTCTATTTGGTTAATGGTTTTGGTCGGATCTAGTAGAAGAGCGCTCTGGTAAATCAGATAACTGTTTAGGACAGCCTTGATTAAAACTACCTTCCCAACCAAATTTAACCAAATTGATCCCCATCCTTGGATTTTGTTTTTAATTTTCTCCACAATTGGGCTCCAGGCCGAGCTTTTGGCCTCGGTTTTGAAGATGGGTACCCCCAGGTAGGTGAAGGAGTCCCAAGCAGTAACCCCAGCCATGTTGAGGCCTCGAGAGATGTCCGACATTTCCCTAGGGTTGATATTCCAGCCATAAATATGGCTTTTCCTTAGATTGACCTGGCTTCCAGAAGCTAGACAGTAGCGGTTTAGTTCAGACTTGAATCTTCGGGCTATAATAGTGCTAGCTCCACCTAGCAGGATTGTATCATCCGCAAATTGCACATGGTTAATATCTTTGATGCCCCTAGCCATCTTGATGCTGGGAAGGTCTTGGTATTTCCTGGCAGAATCTAGCTGAAAGCTTAGGACTGAAGCTTGGATAGCATAAAGGAGGGGGAAGAGCGGGAAACCTTGCCTCAGACCTCTCGAGGCTTGGAAGAAGGGAGCAGCTCTTCCGTTGACAAGCGGGGCAATCCACGGCTTGCTGATACAGGCCTTGACCCAAGAGATAAAATCAGGAGCGAATCCAAAATTCTGCATTACGTGGAAGAGAAAGGGATGACTGACTCTGTCGAAGGCATTGGCAAGGTCAATTTTAACCACCATTCCTTTATCGCCATTCTTCAAACTGGAGTGTATAGCCTCTTAGACTAAAATGATATTTTCCCAGATCTTCCTGCCTTTGACAAAGACTCCTTGGTTCTCAGGGATCAGTCTCGGAAGGATATGTTTGAGTCTGCTTGCCATTATCTTAGTGATGATTTTATAACTGATATTGCACAATGATATAGGCCGGAACCTGTCAAAGGTTTTGGCCTCTTCTCTTTTGGGATAAGAGCTAGGAAGGCAGAGTTAGTGTTGCCTCCGATTTTACTGCATCTCTGAGACTTCCTGACCATCCTGAATAAGTCATTCTTAATAATGTTCCAGCAGAGCTTAACGAAGGTGGCATTAAATCCATCGGGTCCCGGAGCTCTGTCGTCCTTCATGCTATCAACTGCCCTCTTGATCTCCTCCATCGTGATAGCCTGCATGACGGACTCATTTTCATTGACAGTTATATCATTGGGGATTAGCCTCATAAGATCGGCATCATCCAGGACAAGCTGGGCGCTGAAGAGGGCGCTGAAATGCCTAGTCGCTTCCTCCTTGATTTCTTCATGATTGCTGATAATACAGTCCTAAGTATGAATTTCTTGCACATAATTGAAGTTATTCCTGGCTGCCGCCTGTTTGTGGAAGTAGCTCGAGTTCCTGTCACCCTCTATCAGCCAATTACTCCTTGCTTTGAGTTTCCACCAGTCAGATTCGATTTTGCAAGCGTTGTGGAGTTTCAATTGCAAGGCAATTTCAGTCTGGATATCCTTAGCGTCCACAATTTTATTCTCCAATGCCACCTGGTGGGATTCAAGCTCATGAACAACGTGGATTTTTTGGTCAGAGGGAGATGGTTTGGCTTTGGCCCACGATTTGAGGATTTTTTTCAGTCTTCTGAGCTTCTCCTCCCATACGTAGAAAGGTGAGCCTGTGACTGGATGGGACCACGAATCGGCAACAATCCTGATGAAATCAATTTGATTAGCCCATTAGGGGTTAAATTTGAATGGAATTGGGCCCCAGTTCTTGTTATTGGCCATCTCCAAAAGGATGGGCTTATGGTCAGAAACTCCGAAGGGAAAGATTTTGGAGGATAAATTCAGCCCCAGCAAGAGGAAGGAGTCCTGAATCAGGAACCGATCGAGTCTGGCAGCGATATGCCCAGGCCCTATCCTCCTGTTTTTCCAAGTATACTTTCCAGAAGTGGGTTTAATGTCCATGAGATCCCAATCCAGGATGATCTCATCAATAGTTTCTCTTATTGGGTCCCTGACCAGAGATCCACCACATTTTTCCTCTTGACAAAGGGTGACATTGAGATCCCCCGCAATTATAATATTACCTTGCAAGTTACTCTTCTCCTCACGCAGGAGGTTCCAACAGATTTTTTTTCAGCAATAGAGTTGGGAGCATAGATATTGAAGATGCTTACCAGGGAATTCGAGGCTTTTTGCCTCAGCTGGGTAAGGATCCAGTGTGTGTTGTACTTGATATCAACATCATCTTATTCCTTGTCATTCCACATAGTTCCAATGCCACCAGAAGCCCCTCTTGAGCTAACCGCAGCTTTCCCCTTGTATTTCCAAAAAAATTTACTTACCTGGAGGAATGCATCTTCCTCCATCTTGGTCTCCTGGATCAGAAAGATGTTCGGCTGATGTAAAGAAGACAGAGCTGACATAGCTTCTTCCTTGATTTTGCTTCCGAGACCTCTGCAGTTCCAGGACAGGACCCTCATTACTTACTTTTGGAGAGCGTAGACATCCCTTTTTGGGCATGCCCTTGCTGGCGGGTGTTCCTAGTAGATTTCAGGAGCTTTTCCAAGGTTGGTTGGGATCCTTGCAGCTTATCCTTGTAGGTTGCATGCTCCCTTATTTCTTTCCTAGATTTCCTTCCTTTTGTTTTAGACATTCTTAGAGTAGTTATTTCGATTTCCCCCTCCTCCTCTTCCACGTCTTCCGATCCAGAGTCTTCCTCTGAATTCCCCAGGGTTTCTCCTACTGTGACCGGTGCCATTACTTCATCCTGGTCCTTCATTTGCTGGTCTGATAATTCTGCTTCAGGCTCCTTATTGCCTTCATTGCTGGATTTCTCTTCGATTTCTATGTTTTCCATGAGATCCTCTCTGGTTCCCACCATTTCTTTGTTTTTGGCTACTTCTAGGGATCCTTCGAGAGTAGTGGCCCTTGTTTCATTGGACCCCTCACCCTTTTTGGTATCTCTTCCATGTTGGTATTTGGGCTTAGATCTGTTCACCTTTTGCCATCCTTCTGCCTTGTCATGGATCTCAGGCTTTTTGGAACAATTGCGGATGAAGTGCCCGTACTCATGGCAGCCTCTGCATTTGAAAGGTAGCTATTCATAATCAAGTTTTTGGAAGTGGGACCAGTTTCCCATGGTTAACTTGATGGCTTCAGGTAGGCCAGCTTCGAGGTCGACCTCAACGCAAATACGGGCACACGCATATTGGTCTTTTGGGCTGGCCATATCTATGTAGTTCCCCAGCGCATACCCTATGGCTTGGAGGGATTTAGGGTTCCAGCAGTGCATAGGAAGATTAGGGAGCCTGACCCAGACATGCACTGCTTTTGGGGTATCAGCTTCGGGATCAAATTCAGGGGTCCACCTGTTCAGGTAAATACCTTGCAGACCCATGAAGTAGGGCCCATTTCTAAAGATTAGCTCTTTATCGTCCTTGGATTCGAAGTCGAAGAGGAAGTAACCTCGTCCAACTGAGTAAGAAGAAACATTATTGGTGATAAGGGGCCTCCAGTTTCTTTGGACCCAGTTGTCCGTAGTTTTGGGCAAGGGCCATAGCCCCGTGAATTGCCCGATCAATGCACGATCTGCCAGGGAGAGAGCTACCCTAATGGTTTCCTCCGGAGGAAGGGAAACCTCTGGCACATCTTCCAGTCTTTTGACAAATTTCGGGGGTTCGTTGTGGCCAGATATCCTATTGTGTGAGGAGATTAATCGATCAAATTCATTTAGACGGAGATCTGGTGATGGATCCCCGCCCACACCAGGCATCAGGCTGCCCATTCAACGCATTACAGGTCAGCCTCTGAAAGGCTTAGCACCCCTCTTGCAAACAACGTGAGGCTACCAAACGAGACCTCCTTCAGATCCACGAGATCAACAACGTGATCCCCAAGGCATTCACCTCGTGGTTGTAGCTCGTCCAGCTCCCAACGCTCCTCCCAATCGTCGTCCATCCATATCAAATAGATCATGCCACAACTTACTTACTCCATTATCTCATAGCAATTATAGTGATTGATTTATCTTTGCATGTCATGAAATTTAATTCATATGTACTAAGTTATTGAGAGGATACTAAAGTTCACCTTGCAGGTCATACATTATGCCTCGGGTTCAAGATGTCCATTTCAAACACAAAACAAGGGCAATGAAAATTTAGTTTGATAAAACCTTGATGCATTAGAATCAAAGTCCAAACTCAACAAAAACTACGAAAATGGCCATCAATGTATGTTGAATAAGGCCAATGAAAGTCTTAAATAACCCCCATTACCGCAAGAAATCCTATATATGCAAGTCTAATAGTTTTACGAATGCCCCAACAAAATGAAAAATCATACCAATAAGTTATTTCTCATGAGGGTTTAAATATGTGAACAACTTGCCCATGGACTGAAGAATGTTGATATAATCCATGTCTATGAAATGATTTGGAAATGCATTTGTCAACTCCTCCTTTGGAAGCATCTGCACAGATTGATAAGAGCCCCACTCCCATAAAACCATAGAAAGACATGTTTATGTCTTAGAAACAATAATAAATGTCTTAGAAGCAATTTCAAGGTGTGTTAGCTAGTTATCTCACATGGTAATAGAGATTGCGTAAGAAGGTATGTAAAATTGGTACTAGGAATGTTAGGCTTGTTAGATATGAATAGACATTTATCAAGAAAGTATGCCACAAAAGTATGTGAAAGGGTAACATGAATACTAACAGATATAGCAATGAAGACTCACAGATATAATAATGGGCATTTCTCAAAACAAAACAAAAATGTGCAAGGGGTATCATGGAATACTCATAATGATATTTTTCAATCAAGAGAAAAGTTGGGCAATAAGAGCAACAAGCATACAATATAATTAATCAATTGCTATCACTCCTAGTATAAGGATTTAAATATTATAAGAATATAAAACTTGGTATAAAAATCATGTTATGAACTGGCCCATTGGTATAATGTTATATGAAAGCTTATATGTTATCATATAGTACTTATCTCAAACCTCATATTCTCGCCTATCTTGATCGAAAAATCATATTATTTTGATCGAGAAACCTCATATTAAGACCCAACACCAAGGGGATTTCTTCTAAGTCATTTGTTCCTAAGTCTTCAGTCAAGTTATAATATGGTTAATTCCTCAATGAACAAATTATACAACGACGAGAAGTAATACTCAAAAGGAGAACTCTAGCTATAAAAACGCATAATTTTTTCCAGAATATTAGCTCATATTTTTCATAACAAGAAACATGCTTCCAACCTACATATCACAGGGGGGGAAACACCCACATAATGTTTTCCTAAAGAATCATGTCTCTAATCTATCAATAGTAAGGTAAGGGCACTTATTTTTACCTAGTCGGTGGGATCTAGTTATAAATGAGATCAATATAGTCGTTTTAGTCTTGTCCTATAAACGATAAGTGCAATGCAATCATGGCTTCTTCTTCATCCCATGTAGTGATTAGCTTGAATCACAATATAAGTATAACCATAAGTAAGAACAACTTTAACTACATGTAATGATTACAATATTCTACTAGTCCAATCAAGGCTTATGCATGTCTTATACATTTGATACTTGCATAAGGATCCCACTGAACCAAATCAGTGGTCCAAACTATTTCATGGGAGGTATAGAGGAAATCAAAGGTAATGTCTCAAGGACCCATGAATCGCTCAAATAGCCCCCGCTTGATTAAATCGATGGATAGAAATCCATCAGTGGAAGGGGTGCACCTCCAGTGTAAAAGATTACAATTTGGAAGGTCAACGAGGCATGCATAGGGGCAAGTGAAGCTATGAAATTTCCTTTTGAACCAAATTTCTAGCCAGTTGTTTCTCCTTAGTTATGGATGGAGAGAATCAATCCAAGAACGGAAGGTTGTTCCGATGATTCCACCAACTGGCGCTTTCTAACAGTAGATTGGGGATGAGACAGGAAAGTGCTGCAACCGACATCACGGATCACTAAAAATGAAAAGGTGTAATTACATATATAAATAATTCATGGAATATCCTCCCAGTATCCAACCAAGTATCCAAGTAAAGTAGACCAGTTTAGTATCCAAGATGAGTAGCCGAGCCCATCCCAACCATTTTACTTATAGATAGAAACACCCACCTAATTCTTATCACTTACAAGCCCACATCATTGTTTTGTGATCGCTCCGGACCTACACCACATATCCTCTCTCGTAGGTTGTCATTGCCCCTCAAATTGTAATAGGGGAACTTTCATTGTAAAATCCACCGAGATGGAATTATTTTCATTGATCAATCCCCTCCTTCTATTTATATTGATCCCACCCTTAAATATAGAGAGGTTGGAAGCTTTGCCCCCGACCATAAGCATGCGCTCTCTACTGAACTTTAAACATAATTGGCTTTCTTAACGATTCAATAAGTAAGCTTGTGGGGACTATATTATGATATCCCCCTTAGGTGGCTACTTATAAATAGTAGATATATTTATATATAAAGCAACACAATATCATCATAAGAGCAACAAGAGATCAAACCAACTAAAGGGTAGATTAAAAGCTCTCAGAGAGAACTTACTTTGAGGCATATTGTGTCCTCTGGGAAGCACAACTATTATCCTCATAATGCTTTAATGTTGCCTTGAAACCTGCTAACCTGGCTTATATTATCCCCCTATAGAAATGTAAAAGAGGATCCTGACGGGCACCACCCGGGGATGAAAGTGTAAAGAAATCATGCAAGACAAGGTCTAATAGATAGGTTTAGAGCATACCTTTAAGACCCGCTGACACACAAATAGAAATGTAGATCCATTGGACAGGGATAATTACAATATGATAAGGATCATTCCAAGCATCATACCCATCATCAACATAACCAACAGTGAAGGAGGAAGAACCAACATCCCCAAAAGCAAAAGGATTCCCAGCACAGGCAACACTATGATCAACAACAATTAAAGCAACGGTCGGTAAAGTAGCACCAACGTCATTCACATCATCAGTGGAACTAACATTATTATTCCCAACACCCCCAACGACAATATTCCCAATAACATTCCTAGGATCATTATTCTTGCCATCATCATTTGGACACAGCCACATAATTAGCATCATTATTCGAATCGAAAGAAGTAGGTAGGACTAGCATAACCATAAAAGTAGCACTACAAATAGGTGCAGTATCATTATTTCCATTTCAACCTAATTTGGAGCCATTAAGGAAAAACCCCATACATGTTGTTGTCATGAACAATAATGAATAAGTGGTCTCTACATTGAGCATCGCAACATATATATAGTCTCCTCGTTGAACAACTTGTTTTCCTGTGAACTTGTCTGTAGAAACAACACAAATTGACAACTCTATCTAGAATTGGTGTTTATAATTGTGGTGGTATTCTGAGTTACTCCTCCATCCTCCATCTATCCAGTGTGTAATGGGTAATATTGTTGATGTGAGTTCGATCCAAGCATAACCAACTTACTACAAGTAGCTTCCACTTTATGGTGTTTCTCTTGTCATGATGATGAGGAAGGATCTCTCCATCATGTTAAGAGTCAATCCCCATGTTCAGGTATCTTTATTTGAGTTTACTTTATAGGATAACAACTGATATAATTGGGTTTAAGTAAGTAATCCATCATGAAAGTGAAACCAACCACCCAGCCACGCTTTTCTCTGACTATCACACCCCCGACTCTTCGTGCTTGTCTTGTATTCGACCCCTCAAGTTTTGACTAAGTCTGGCCAAAACTCGGGTACAATTGATCAAACGTTCATGGATAACCAACACCCAAGGATCAATCTGCACCTTCTCCTCCATGCATACTGTCCTGAATTTCCATCGTCACAAAAGTTGAGTTATGGATATGTGTAAGAGAGACACGTGATCTTGTCATTCTAAGTGCTAAAATAATGCCTAAAAATTTCTACGATAGTGTATCTGGACCTAATTATTGATTAAACATGACCACAAAAGATCCAACGAATGATCAAAGACCGGGAGTTGCAGCAAGGAAACTTCCCAGAAACAACGAGAGGGTATTGTAGAAGCCAAGAGCATATAAATATCATTGTCATCTTAAATGACAACAGGCCCAGAACTATTGAAAGCAAGATCAATACACACTTATGCAATCTTTGCTTTTCGTGGATCAACCATAAGCAACCATAAATGAGTGCAAGACCCCTAAAAATCAGTGCTCATAACCCAACGGTTCTCACAACAGCCGTCACATGATCCTCACAACAGATACACAAACAGATCTCTACCACCCACACACCAAAGAGAGAAGCCAACGCCATAATATGAATAACCATTAAAGATGTGACAACCTTTGTTTCGTTTTCAATTGTGCAGACGGGGAGTCCAATTCCATTTGCAGCAACATTTTGAAAAAACATCAAAAGAATGGGACACCGTCACTCCTGTAGCGTCTATATATTACTCAAAAATAATATTTAAATAATATCGTATCCATAGCAATTAATTAACAATGTCAGGAATCTTACATCATCCAATTGCTGAGGAGTGGGCAACAAATTTCGAGAATGAAAACACCTCTGTCAACCAATAGAAACATCAATAATTATTTTATAAAAAAGTTTAAAATAAATAACACAAAAATTTAACTATATAAAAACATTACACAATAAAAAGTTGATTTTTAGTACTATCCAATTAATACATCTCACCAAATACTATATGTCCAAGGACATAATAATAGTGGACAACATGAGATAAACAACAAGCATATCTCTTAGCATGGTTATTTTCACATTGAGACAAATATAATAATAGTGGACAACATGAGATAAACAACAAGTATATCTCTTAGCATGGTTATTTTCACATTGAGACAAATTTTAAAATTCTTGTAGATGTTTTCTTATTAAAAAAAGTGAATAATTGTTTTGAAGTTAAACCATGTGAATATTTTAACATACATAATTTGAGTGAAGACTTCATTTTTTTAAACAGTAATGGTTGCTTGTATTTATATAAAAAAAAAGAGAATGCAACCTAACAAGACATCCTTGAATTATATCTTATGGTTACAAAAGAAATGATTGTACATAACTTTTTTATAGTGCTCAAAATCGACGATTTCAATGCACCTTCATACTGCAAGTCTGGTACAAAAATACCATTATGTCTTTTCTATGATAAGTCCTACAAAATTTGCCTAACAAAAAAATACATTTATAAGGCACTTTCTTTACTTCACAAAAAAGAAGAACCTGACCATTTCAAGCCTTTTTCCCCTCCCTTCCTTAGGGCCTTCACGATGATCTTCATTAGATTTATATCCTTCTTCATGGCCTCGATCTGTCTGCATTTTATATTCCCTTGTAGGACTGTCAATGTTTTATTTGTTACTAGCTTGCATCGGACTGCCAAACTTTGTGAACTCCTACAAACCATGAGTCTAGATAATGCTCTTTAGAGCTCTATTTTCTTCGTCACAAATCTCAACTTTTCCTTTTAATGCTCTGTTTTCTTCTTCACAATTCACTACTTTGCATTTTAATGCTCTGTTTTCTTCTTCACAATTTACTACTTTGCCTTTTAAATGCTCTACTCAACCTCTTCCATTACAATTTTTGCTTGAAGATTGACCATCTATATATCTTGCATTCAAAATTGTTACTAAGAAATGGTTATATCCCTACTAATATTATCCCTTAAATCACGAAGTTGCATCTCCAATCCGACAACAATTCTAACTAAAAACTCATGGTCATTGTCGTTCCTTCCTTCCCCGTCCCTAGGGTCCACATTAGATGAGTGATGGTTGTTTTGATTTCTAGATATTTCAAAATGATTTGGAATATGAAAATTATAACCCAGGGGAAGCATTAACCTATAACTTTGTTTCAAATGTTGAGAGTGTAAACCAAATATCTATAAATGCTACTTATTCCCTCAAGATTATATCTTAACACTACCGCCTGAAAGCCTTTATGTCTTTTATTCCAATGTTTTTGCAGACGCAAAATAACAATATTGAGATTTTGAGGGAGACCGATAATCCCTACCTGATTTAAATTCCTTGCTTGAAAAAGATAATCCCACGAAGCATGAAGTTCCTCCAACTTACAAAGAAGTCCCTGAGTGCATTCGAAAATTGGGAGACCACATCTGCAAGTCTCTTCCTCACATATATGATAATCCAGGTGCACTGGATGAGTGAAATCTAGCTTAGAAAACCTCCATTCGAACACAAAGAATTAAAAACCATGTTCTCATAAAAAGCACATACTAACTTGCAATGATTTCCCACTACATCATCATCTAAAATTGGGTACCAGACATCAAAGTCTACCATCATGACTGCAGAAATGGGTGAAGCGTATCCACAAATCTCACGTTTGATCTTAATTTGCACCACATCATTTGCCCTAAAGCTCATTTCTAGAATTAATATCCATTAAGGTGCTCTGATGCATGCTTTTCAAATGCCCCCTGGAGTACTTAACCCGTATCTCATTTAAATTGATGGCAATCCATGCATTTGGGTTTCAAACCAAAGTTTTGATTAAATGATTCACCATAGTCAAAGATTATGGGATGGAGCAATGACCCATATCTTCCCAACAAATTAGGAGGTTACGTTGTCCAAGATTACATGCTACATTTTCCTGCATATTTGCTTGGAAGTTTAAAACTCTGACAACATGGAAAACTTTGACGTATTCAAATTTAGTAAGCAATTGCAAGATTCTCTACATTAAGTTTCTTAGAGGTCCATCCCTTATAGCCTACTTTGAGACAATATATCAGACTATTATCATTGAATCTCTCACTATTGTTAAAACCTTATATTATAGTAAATGACTTGAGATAAACCTTTCCATAGAGTTAAGGCTTCTACAGGATTATTAAACATCTCTCCTAGTCCCCATAAGAAGTTTTGCTTTGATATTCCTCAGGAGTCAAAGATCACCCCACCTACAAACCCTATGAACACTTCATTTATGATCAAAGTAATCATTTGTTTTTATATACTTTACCAACTTTTAATAATAAGTAAATTATTTATTTATTCTTCATAATAATTAAATTATTTATTATCATTTTTTTATTTAATATATTTTTAGATTACTTGAGAGTTCACTCAAAAATAAATACATATATACCTATGAGATATGTTGAAAATTTAGCTCAATATTAAATTAGAAAAATGATTCACATGGTATATCTTTATTATTATTCTTTTTCTCTCTAATCCCATGTTATATAATATTTTATAAATATAAGTAGAACGTTTATCCTTTTAAATATTACTTAGCATATCTAAGTACATAATTTTAATGATAAGTTATTGAATATTCCAAGAGTGTCATTTACTAGGGGATCGTTCTCATATTTATACAATAGTAATAATCAGATGTTTTAGAAGCAAAACAATGTAATAAATACAAATTAATAACTATGATTACATATAGAACACTTTAGTTAGTTACCTAAGATGTAACATAAATTCATGAATGGGATCAATACATGATAAGAGATGCATTAATACAATCTTGAGAATATTCTAAAAAAATGGAAAGAGGTTTGGGTGACATTAACATTATTGTGTTAGTTCTATATGAGACGACTTAAGTGTAAGGTGATAGCTTGTTTGATAATGTGAACTTATAAGTGTCATTGTTTTGTCAAGTGATGCAAATTGAACCCCTCTTATGAACCCACCCGGGCCATGGAGTCCGCCCTCACTACCAGAGGGCTTAGTACCAACTATTCAAAGTGTGAACAACTTACTTCATCATTGTCCACCATTTACTAGGGTTTTGTCCTGGTTCTTGGGTTTCGATGGATTTCTTCCTAAACTTGGGGGATTGGTTCAGTTTTAGCCGAGTGTTTTCACCACCTCTGTTCGGACACATTAGCTTTACACACCCGTGATTTCTCTGGGAGATGAGAGTAGGGTTTATGTTCTCTATTTTTTAGCTTTTGGTTTCACTTGCTATTGTTGTTTTTTTTCTCGGGACCGGGGCTCATTTTTCTATTTTTTAGTTTCACTCCTCTGGACTTGGGCATTTTCTGTGCGGCCTCAGTGACATTAGTTGGGGGATGAGTTCATAAGACCCTCTGAGGCCTTGACTTGTCGCTCTGACATTCATTGTCACTTAGGTTTTTGGACATCCATATGGTGACAGTCTTGAACCCTAACCGACACCAACCTATTTCACCTCTTCGACCGATGGACAGACCGTCGATATATCATTGAGCCCGTCGAAAATCCAAAGCATACATTGCCATACTACACAAACCATGAGTCGTACTAGGGCATGATGTTGTTATGGAGAAGGTTCACTCTCTTTGTCGCTACACCCTCGTAGGCAAACTCAAATACTACCGACTTGACAGAGATGGTCTTGTCAGTTGGGCTACTCAACACTGGAAACCTCTCTTGGACTACATACCGACGGTCAATAGGCTGGTGAATGGCTGGTTGGTCTTCATATTCCTAGAACAATCCAACGCATCGAAGATTCTTGAAGGTCTATGGATGATTGGAAAGGGTTCTCTTGTTATTTCCCACTGTCATGTTGATTTTGACCCGATTCGTGAATGTGTTCACAAACGCCATTTGTGGGTACTATTGCTAGCCCTTCCTCTATTTCTCTAGTCTCGTGAGGCCCTCTGTGGGATAGCTAACACTCTTGGTTGATTTGTGACATATGACGACGATGCTCTTCACGCATTTGACAAGCGCATGGCCCGGGTACTTGTCTAGACGCACATCTACAGGGGACTTCCTGTTGAACTTGATATACAGTGGGGTTCGCGGGTTTACACTTAGTGTCTTGACTACTTACATATTCCCTTCAGATTTCACTCTTGTAGGGGCACATGACACCTCAGAGCTCACTGTCCCATTCCATCTTCTGCTTTGTGACACTCGACACACCATTGGCCGACTTTGCTACTATGGACACCAGGCCTTCTCCTATTTCATCAGACTTGGGTAAGTACAATTCTGCTTCTCCCATTGATTATGAGGATCTTTCAAAGGGGGAACTACATTTTATTGCTGTGGTGGAACTTGCTTCGTCTCTCCACATACTTCTTGTCCCACTTTTGTCAGTACCTATATCTGCCACCCTCCGTTCTACTGATAACCTGTGCTAGGATCCTGGACTAACTGGTGCCTCTACTGAGGGATTTATTACAACTCCTGCACAACTTCCCTCTAACTCTACTTCTGATGACCTTGTACTAGACCCTAAAGAGACTCCTAGATCCTTGGAGTCTTTTGTTGATGGAATTAGTCCAAGGGAGGTCCTACCCTTTACTTTGGAGGATTTCCCACCTTTGCAACCACCCCCTATTACCACTTTTCCTTCTCTTATACGCCCCACCATCTCTCTGGTTAGCCCGACCTGTGAACCTTCCTTCAATGACCCCACCTTAATGGACACACTTCCCATTTTCTCCGATTGCACACCTATTAACCCTTCTACCCGTCCCTTGGAATCCATTCGACATCTCAATGTCACGATTAGGAAATCTCATAGGAAAAAAAGCCTACTTCTGACTCCTGTGTCGATGATCTCTTGGACTCTGAGACCTCCTAGACTCCACTCTCCACCTGCATTAAATAGGTTTCTAGGAAGACCGTATCTTCATCACACTCTCCCCAACATAGGGTGCTTATAGCAGCGAACCCCTCACAACCTGATCCTTGACTCACATCCTTTCCTTCAACTTGTGTGGGTTGGGGGGGGCTACCAAACAAAGGCATTTTAGGGCTCTTTTAGATGAACTCCTCCCATATATGGTATTTCTTCAGGAAACTATGTGTTATGTAAAGCAGACTCTTCTGTACTTTGCCAAGACTTGCCCATCCTCGTAATTTTGTGTTATCAGTTCCATTGGTCTATCTGGGGGTCTCCTATCAGGATGGAACCCTAGGGTTGCTCGTTGTTCAAATTACACTACTTTCACTGGTATCTTGGTGGATGCACGGTTTTTAGTGTCAGATTTTCCTATGTCTTGCCTTAGCTGCTACGCTCCTTATTTGAAAAGAGAAAATTTTTGGGATTCTGATATGGCTGGAGGTTTACTTTCGTTACCTAACCTTCTCATTGCTAGAGACTTAAATTACACACTATATGCTACAAAGATATGGGGAACACATGCTAAGGAGGATCCTCTATCCTTTTATTTCTCTTGGTTTTTTGTTAATACATAGATGGTGGACTTGGCTCCATCCAAGATGGGTTTGACCTGGAGAAATGACAGAGTAGGGGAAGCTGGTATATCTAAGAGACTTGACTATTTTATTGTTGCTTAAGTAGTGTTACCTTGCCTGGAACGCTACAAAACCTGGACTCAACCCTTGGATATCTCAGATAATTTCCCCATCTGTCTCGAATGGGAGATTGGGTCCTTGAAACCCTGCTATCCCTTCAAGTTTAATCACACCTTTTCATCTGATAAAGAATTTCTGCTAAAGAATTTCTGCTCATGGTCAACAACGCTTGGTGCAGTTTTATCACTCATGTGGATTTTGATGCCATGAAAAGTTTGGTGTATAAACTCAAATGGCTCAAACACAAAGTTGTGGATTGGGAAAAGGAATAAAAAAAGAGCAGAGATATGGAATTGGATTCCATATCTCTGGATATCAAACTACTTTTCCTTATGTCACCTATGGGCATCCTCTCGAGTGAGGACACTCTCAAACTTACCAACCTCAAATCTCACAAGGAACCTATACTCACCCATGATTTGGCAACTTGGCGCCTTAAGAGCAGGGCCATATGGATTGCCCCAGGGGATGCTAACACAAAATTCTTCCAAAATTTTGCAAACTCTCGATGTATTGACAACTATATTTGGGAATTACTAGATGAGGAGGGAAATTGTTTGAAGGATCAACAACAGTTACAGTTTGCAGCTGTTAGTCATTTCTCTCACCTGTACAAGGATGAAATGGTGCCGCCTATATCAGACCAAATGTTGGTTATTCGGAGGTATCCCACTGTCTTTTCACCTAAGGAGGCAATTGGGGTTGGCAAGGAGGTAACCCTTGACGAGGTGGAATCAGTGCTCAAAGGGTTTGCGAAGGACAAGAGTCCTAGACCTGATGGTTGGTCGGTTGAATTCTATTTGGATTATTTTGACATTGTTGGAGCCGATATACTTACTGTTATTGAGCAATCTAGATTGGAGGGGTTCGTCTCTAAGGTTATGAAGGCTATGTTCATTACACTTATTCCCAAATGTGAGAAGTCAGTTACCTTTGTTGATTTTCATCCTATTTCCCTGTGCAATCTTACCTACAAGGTGATTACAAAAGTCATATCCAACAGGATGAGACTGGTATTGGCGGACGCTATTTCCAAAGAGCAATACTGGTTTCTAAAAACTGACAGATATTGGAAGTTGTGGGTATCACCCAAGAAGTTTTGCAAACCATCAAGATTAAAAGACTGGATGCTCTTATGCTCAAGATGTACCTCATTAAAGCATTTGATAGGGTCAATTGGATCTTTTTGAGACTCATTCTACTGCAGGTGGGGCTAGATGTTGGGACTGTCAATTGGCTCATGGAATGTGTTACTTCGACTAACTTCTATGTTCTTATCAATGGGTCGCCTACCCATTTTTTCAATGCTTCATGTGGATTATGCCAAGGTTGCCCCCTCTCACCACAATTACTCTTTCTTCTAACTATTGAAGGGTTAAGCTTGCTCATTGGGGAAGAAAGGAACCGTGGTAGGTTACATGAGGTGTATTTTCTTCATGTTTAGCTATCACACACATTCTTTTTGTCGACAATGTAGTTCTGTTTGGTTCTGGGTCTGCGGAAGAATGGTCGATTTTTAAGTCCATTATATTCTTATTTTGGTCGGCTACTGGGATGAAGATCAACCTAACGAAGTCATCATTCTTGTTGCATGGTGTTAAGGAGTAGACACTCTCACAGATCACTGACACTCTAACCTATAATATGGAGCCACTTGAGGTGGGTTTTAGATACCTTGGCTACTGGTTGAATCCCTTGAATTATTCAGTTAATGACCGGCGTTGGATCATCAAAAAATTTGAGCATCGGATTGGTCATTGGTCTTACCGATTTCTCTCTATTGGGGGTAGATTGACACTTATTCGCTCGGTCATGTGTGGTATTCCAGTCTACTGGTTCTCATTGATTAAAATTCCTATCTCCATCATGAACACTTTGTGACAGATTATGTTCAATTATCTTTGGGGTGGATCGATTAACATGCAAAAGATGTCGCTGGCACATTGGGACCTCATTGCTCGACCCTACTTTGCTGGGGATTGGAATATTAAACACTTAGACTGGTTTAATATCTCCCTTCATCATAAAATCATGTGGTTGGCACTTTTCGGTTTGGTACTTTGGCATGAGATACTACTTGCAAAATATTTACACAATATTTCCTTGATTAATTGGCTTTGACAACTAGTGAAAAATATTGTTGGGTCCTCCATTATTTGGCATGGATTTGTACATGTTTATGAATGGATTAGCATAGCTCTTTGTTAGCAAGCGACTGATGGGGATTATATTCAGTTGGGTACTGATTCGATAGTTGGAATGGATAATACATATATGCTTTCCTCCTCCTTGATTGATTACCTCCATAATTACGTGTTGTATACACTTAAACATGCCTAGAGGCATGTGGGTTGGTCAACTTCAAATGATTATTGGTTGAATGCTACTGATTTGGATTTGGGTGGCACCTGGTATATGGAATGGATGAATTAAATTAACAATCTTAATCGAGCTGGTATTTGGCTATCACAACAGGTGGACACATTAGTTTGGAATGCCAACAAGCAAGATGAACAGGTCACGCCTCATTCGACTTATAATTTCATTGTCAATTCTCTCCTAGAACCGGCTGTGGATTGGTGGTAGAAACATATATGGACTTGGAATATACCCATTAAACACAAATGTTTTTTTGCATCCTGCACTTTAAGTAGGTCGATTTGGTTATCGGTTGCAGCAACATTGGACAGGACACTCAACTGGGAGGCTCCGACATTTCTTGAGAATATGGTGGCTTGGATCAAATAAACACCTGATTTATTGTATCTTCCTATCTTTATCAGCTGAAGGATTTGGCTCACCAGAAATCGACTTCTATTCGAAGCAAGGCACCTAAATATACATTGGATCACTTTGGGCATATTGGCTCATCATACAGATCATCCGGTCCACCTATCCGCCAATCATCCCCATGTGCTGGGTCCTGCACCATATTACACTTATCCTACTGGCTTTTTTGATGGGCCTGCAAACCTGGGACTTAGAGGAGTTGGCTTAGTTTTATACATCTCTACGGAACATTACTTTCATCTTATGCTGGGATGTGGGAGAAGCACCAACACCATGGATGAACTCTTAGCACTTTGGGCGTTATTATATTTTTCTTCTTCTATCGGCATACTTGTGCTGAATGTTTTCAGGGATTCCTCAACAATCATCAATTGGGTAAATCACACATCCCAATTGTTGGTTCTTGAACTCAACCAATGGTGTCAATGTTTACAAGACTTGATACAGACATTCATGAGGCTCAATTTCAGGCACATCTTCATATAATTAAACACTGTGGCTAATAAACTGTCCAAGGAAGCACTTACACATACACCCATCAACTGGAAGGACTAGATCTTGATGTATTATTCCATCCCAGATTGGAGCGGTTGCAATATGGGACTCCTTACGGTTTCATAATTCATGGAGGGAAGGTTGATCTATCACTGCTCTCATGAGGTTTTTCGATGCACTTAGATGTATACGGAACAACCTTTTTTATGATCAATGATTTATCTTTGTCAGCATTGTACACCTGGTTGGGATACATTAATCTTTGCATATTTTGTTAATTTTTCTACACTTGACTTAAATGTTTTTCCTTGACTTTGTCTTATTGCTCATAGCTTGGGTTGAACTTGATCTTTGGTTTTTTGATGATCTGTGTACATCTGGTTTTGATGATCTGTATATCACATGTTTTTAGTCTAACACTACATTTGTAGTTGTTTGTTGAAATATACATGGTATATTTTGTATGTATACAAGTTACCTTTGATTCAATGAATACCAAGGAACTGTTTTTTTTTTTTTTTTGGTTTTTTTCTGTGAAAAAAAAGTGATGCAAATTGAGGTCAAGGGTCAATGATGTTGAGTGGTATACATTTTAATCATGGATCACTAAGTCAACCAACATTGATTCAAATAATGCTCTAAAAACATCTTTCATGGGAAACAACACTAAAAAAAATTGAATTGAACTCAAACTACTCTCAACAATATCTAAACCTTAATAATCTCTACTTGTCCTTGAAGACAATGGGACAACAGTAGGCATCATCAACCAATGCACAATTAGAATATGACTAGTTAACTAAACCAAAATTGATTCAAGTCATAATTTGAAAACAATTCTAACAAAAACTAAGAACTAAGAAGAGAAGGGATGACACTATTCAATGACGATTCATTAGTTCAACCTAAAAACAACACTAAAAAACAATATGTCGAGCTAAAACTATGCTCAATACTATCCCACCTTAAACTTTGCTTCATCCTTAAAGATTTTCTGAACATAATGCAAACCTTGAGCTCTATGTCATCATCCATGCTTCATTATAAAAAATAACTATATCACCACACGTTGCCTCAACTGAAACATTTGATACATTATTCGCAAAGAAATGCATTGTGTTTCCTTTTATCTTGTTCATGAACAATGCAACCCATCAGTGTTAATGATGTGTTTTAAGTAAAACTACATACAATATTTTTACCTAATATTTCATGTGAACACATCACTATCATCGTCATTCAAAGATAACACAAAAACATTAAACATAACATCTATTACATTTTCTCTAATGACACAATGGAATGGTAACTTGTTGACTACCACTATAAACCTTAAACCAACTACCAACAACCCACAAACCAACACTTAACATGAAACACGTGACTCAACCTAGAATTGAGACATCTTGTTGACTAAAAACATCCCTACAAGAGGCGAAACTACGTTAGAATAGTTGTTACTACTCAACGTTTCGAGCCACTCTATTGGATCATCATCAAGAGTCTTGCAAGACTTTACAAGACTCTACAATCATATAAGAACATCTCATTTTATCCGAAAATCTTACATACAACCTTCATAAGAAAACTTTTCTTACCTCATCAAGAGTCTTGCAAGACTTCACAAGACTCTACAATCATATAAGAACATCTCATTTTATCTGAAAATCTTACATACAACCTTCATAAGAAAACTTTTCTTACCTTCTGATAATCTTGTTATCCCTCTTGTTATCCCTGACTCTTACATACAACTCCTACTATCCTCGACTCCTACATACAACTTTCTCCTCTATTCTAACATACAACCGTCAATGACGTGGGATCTCGTACGGTGGGGGAAGGTGGTTTTCACCCAGCCCACCAGGGATCAAATCCCACCGAGACATGGCCCGCTGGGATAAGGCTCAAAGGGTAGACGCCCCTTGGATAGACTGCCGCCTCTTTTGGATTGGAGTCGGGACGTCTCGGCCCTTGCTGAGTCACAAGTTTCTGCTATATCTGGCTTGCGGGTTGTTGGATATACCTGGGGTTTATAGTGGCAGCCGACGGCTTTGAACCTGGGCCTCGCCCAAGTAATCCCGACGAGTTACCGATTTCCCTAACCTAAAAAAAAACATACAACCTTTCGAGACAACTCCTCTTACCTTTTGTTTTATCTTATCCTCTTAACATACAACCTTCCTAGGAAGCTCCTATTGCCTTTTTGATACTCATGTTATCCCATGCTCTAACATACAACCGTCCCAAGAAGCTCCTATTGCCTTTTGATACTCATGTTATCCCATGCTCTAACATACAACCTACCTCAGGGAGCTTCTCTTTGCCTTTTGATACTCGTGTTATCCCATGCTATGATGACATACCACCTTTCGAGGTAACCTATTGCATTATGATACTCAACAAAGCAGAAAGTGAAATTCTAACACAAGTACAAAACGAAGTATCCCCAACCAATAGAAACTCTGACCATTTGAACCAACCGGTCTAACCTAACCTATGGGCTTGCGTCCTCCTTATTATTAAAGGGACCTACTCGATTAAAATAGAATAAAATATTTTAATCACCGATTCATTAAAATACAAATACTTTTTACCGTCCGTGAATAGATTAGATTAAGTCAAAGCAACCTGTTAATTGTGTGATAAAGCGAGGATTACGACATAATTGTGAGATTTACCATTTGATTAAGTAGGAGTCTGGATAAAATTTTTTGCAAAGCCAAAATATTCCGAACAGAACCCACGGCGCTCATTGTTGTCTGGAAGAATTCTTTCACAGCGCGATCGATAGCCTCATTACAGCCCTTTTTTTGATCGGCATCGGTGGTTTTCTGCATAGTCTGGACGCCATTCTTGTTCCTGCCGTTATCAGCTTTAAACCGTTATGCATTTTGTTGAATTTAGTGGTATGTGGAGTTTGCTATGTTATGCTGAAGTCAATTCATGTGTTCTATTCTTTTCTGAAGAGCTTAATAGCGAGGGTATGTATTTGAATGGCATTTAACGTGCCGTGATTGTAAGGGATCCTGTTGTATATGTAATTCATTGTTTTGAGTCTCCTAGGGTTTTCAGATGTCTCCTTTTTGGTTCGAACTCTGAACAAAGTCTGACTTTTATTACACTATTTGATACAGTGGGTCCCTATGAGCCTTTTTATTGGAATCAGCAGTTTCTGAGGTAGAAATTTCTACGCTGTAGGGGTTATTGTGGACAAAATTGATGCACGGAAGCTGCTTTCTGGAGGTCAAAATTGAGGCACTGAATCGATATTGAGTCTGGAAATACAACGGCAGTTCTTTTATAAAGTTTTCATTAGGTGGTTTAAGGTTGTTGACTGGTGTGAAGTGAAGATTAGGGAGCTGAGTTTTGAAAAGATTTCTGGAGGGTGTTGGGATTTGGTTTGGGCTGGGGTTGCAATTTGCTTGTAGGGGGGTGAAGTACTTTTAAAATGGTCGATAAGAGATCTGGTGGAGATCATAAGGATGCTTCTGCAGAACAAGACAGCGATGAAGCTGATTCAGAGTTCGAGGAGCTTGACCCCAATGGACGCTATGGCCGAGTAAGTTATCTTTCTCGTTTCTGCATTTTTTTGAAATCAAGATTTTAGCCGGCTGGTTAAAGAAATCCTAATTTTTACTTTAGACAAATTAAATGAGACATGGAGAATATAGCAGACTTTCTAAGTCCAACAGATAAATTAGGATTAATCTAGATCCAAGTGGCATAAGCGAAATGCAAAAACGATGGAAATATTATTTTCATGATTTTGTTTATTTCATCCTGTTGCAGCTTTGTACTATTTTTTCGATAAGAAATACATTGCATTTTGTATCTTCGAAGTGCTTCTTTTAAAATCCAGAGGCTGTGCAGTTGGCCCAAAAACGTCAAGTACCACACGTCGGGTGAGAAGGCCCTTGAAGGGATAGATAGACAGATAGGTAGCTTTTATTAAACTATCGCCGAAACTGAGTGGCCAGCAGCCAGTGGCCATATAGGACACAAAATTTACATTTTGTCTGACATTTCAAAGAGCTCAAAGTATATTACAATAACCAATGATAATGGTGTAATGGCGGGAGCCAAATGAACGTCCCAGTCTACTTATCTGGATCCGATCTCTTTCACTTGACATCTAGAGCTGGGTGCCCGATTGACTCTACTTTCAACAACCTGCTTCTTGCTGCCATCATTTTCTGAACCAACATTGCAGCGCCTCCCACTAGATCTTTCCAGATTGCTGGTTCCTAGTGTTTGATATGCAAGTTTGAGCTCACCCTGGTTTGTGAGGATACTGCACAACCCAGGAGAATGACTAACCGCAAGCACTTTCCTTTCAGCAAGCTGCCATGCCAGGGAGGTATTCTTCCATCAAAATTTCCCAGAACTTGCAGTTGGCCTTGGCCCTTAACCATGCCTCGTGGGCAATTGAATCTTGGTGGGTGGCCTGATTCTCCACTGTCTTCACCACTGAATCATGATCCCATTGATAGAAAAATCCCATTTTGCATGTCCACTTTTTATATTTCAAATTCAGTATAATTAGAATTTTCTGGGCAATTATTTTACATTTGTAGTGTATTGGTATAATGATTTACTGGCAACACAAAGAGTGTGTGTTGCTGGAGAAAATAATTGTTTTTGTTTGTATGTTGTTTTTCCAAGTGATGGAAACAACTGCCAACAACAACTGTACAATATTGTTTGGATGGTTTTCTACATTTTTTTTAGGATGATGCCCAAAATGCCCAAAGTTAAACAATTTTGTCGGTTACAAATTGTGTTCCTAGTCATTGAAAGTAGTAGTAACTCAAAACATCTTTATCAACATCGTGAGATTATTTGCTTTAACATTTTGTTTGATTGAATAAATGGATAGAGTAAAGCCAAACATCTGAGAAATTGAATTTGAAGTTTTTTTAATGTCCACGGATGACCAAAACAGGTTTTTGTTTTTTTCCCCTGCCCTATGTGTGATGCAGTCTTGGTTTAAACTTTATTCTATAAAAAGACTTGCAGAAAACACTTTTTTCCCTCACACGTTGTTTTCAAATCTTGTTCTTTATGATAGAAAGAACTATATTTTTGTTGTTGAAGAAGCTCTTTATATTGAAAACACTTTTCTCCCTGCTTGCATCTTGTTGCCAAATAATGTTATTTTTTATTGAAAGAACTGTTTTTATGTTGTTGTTGAAGAAATTCTTTAAATTGACCAAGATAAATTGCTCATTTGAAAAATACCCATTCTGGTCTTTTAAAACATGAGATCTGTAGATCTTTTTGATAAGAAAAACAAATCTCCTGAAAGAGAGATGCCAGTGCAAACAGATAGCCCGAAGGATTCAGCCAATCCAAGATAACCTCTGGTACAGATTCTACAGCACCTAGTGTGCTTATGAAACCTAGTCTCCATCTGTCCTGGAACGAAGCATACTGTGTATATTGACTTTTCCAACAGAACATATGTAAGATTTCTACTATCTAAAATTACAAATTTTTCATAACAGGTTTTCATAACATACATTTTTCTCTAGACTTTTCAAGAATCAATGTCATTGATTAGCGGCGATGTGTTCTATTTATGTTGGGACCAAGATTTTACAACTGTTAGAGACAATTTATGTATTGGGATTTAATCATAACTCGGAGTTTATTGCATGTCAAGGTCTGACACACTATGACTTTGACTGAGTATTTGCAAAAACAAATCGAATATATTGTTCGACAGAAGGTTCTGGCAGTTTATGGCCGGAAACACTTTTTTCCATTTCTTTCTTTTTCATTTAGAAGAGAACTAATGTACAGCTATAGTAACTCTGCTAAACTAAACTAACCTATGCCGTGGTATTCCCTAAAAGATACTATCTGACGTAAAATAAAAGCATGGAAAACAGTCGACAGTGATACTATTTGACATCAAATAAAAGCATGGAACATAGTCGACAGTGATACTATTTGACATCAAATAAAAGCATGGAACATAGTCGACAGTGAATTGCCTTTCCATTTCCCAATGTTCCCCCAAGTTTCCGGGACGCCGGAGCGGGGAAACGCACATTGGGGACGTGTGGAGACCACCCCCAAATTTTAGCGAAATTCAGGGGGCAGGGGACGTCCAGGTCTTAATAAAAATTAGTATTACAAATTATTAAATCCGAGCAACAACAATTCAATGATTCATCCCATGTAAACTACTAAAAGTAAAATAATAAATAGTAAATACTAAGTTTATCATTGTGCAATGTAAATCAAAATATAGCAAATTAATAATACAAACACCTTATACAATTCATCATGATAATTTTCAAATTTGTCATTTGAATCTGGATATTCATATTTCTAATTTCAGTCATTGTAATTGAAAACTTGAATCAATGATATTGCATGCTAAAATAGTGAAATAGTAAAGTACTAAAAACTAAGCCTGAAATAGAGACTAAACAACAATTAAAATTAAAATTTTGCTTCTTTAAACTGAAATTGGGAAAATTGTGGGGGTGTCTAGGAGTCCCCAGTGTCTGGAGGGGCGTGTGGGAGCCCCTTTTCACCGGAACGCGCTGCAGAACAGGGGGACGCGCCCCCTTGCAAGTTTCCGAGAGTTTCCTGATTTTGGGGACGCTGGGAAACGTTTCCCCAGAAGCCCCCAAGCCCTTGGGGCGCAAGGAGTGAGGGGGGCGCGCCCCCGACCCTGGGGGCGAGTCCCCGTGTAACACTGCCATTTCCTGGTGGTATCCCCTTTTCTTGTGGTATTTCTGTTTCTTTCTGCTTTCTATGGATCACTCCAATATACCTGCCTGTAGTGAGCCCTAGTTGTCCTGTTCCAGAAGGCAGTTTCTGATTCGATTCAGCAGCTTCTTTGGTTTTAACTTTTGATTTTGTTCTTGAAAGAATCAGCCCTGCTTGTCTTATTTGGTGGGATGCAGTTTGAAACAACTGTATGTTTCAGCTCTAAAGAATGAATCAGAGATTCTGATAGGCAACTAGGGTGAATTGGAATTGTCTACTCCAGATATGCATCTCTGAAAATCTATCTCCATTAAGTGTGGAGCCACACTTCTTATTTTGGACTATATCTGAGAAGTATCATTGTAGAGGATTGGCCCTAAAAGTTACAGGTTGTAATATTGAAATTCCTTCCTTTGAAGTTAAAAATGTTCCTATCTGTTCTATGGGAAAGTGCTTCCTTCCTAGCTTGACAGATGAAATTCCTTATAATGGGCGTTGCTGTAAATTACATTTAATGCACATTAATGAAATGGTTTGTTGTGATTCAGCATTTGAAGGTTAGTGAGAGGATTCTGAATGTGGGGCAGAAGAAATATGTTCGCATTTATAATGTGAATGCACTATCCTATTGAAAACATAGCAGTTGCTTGTTAAGTTTTTATACCTGCTTAATCCAAACTTCAAAGTCTAGATTAAGCAGGAACAGAAGGCAGCGACTATATTATCAATAGGAGAGTGCATTCACATTAGAAATGTGAATATAGACTGATGATTAGTCTAGATTCTAGACTAGTTGATATACTATGTGCCTAACCTTACACTCTGTTGCCGTTTTTATCAAATTTTGTTCCGACTGCCTGATGATATGCCTAATATAGTCTGATGATTAGTCTAGATTAGGCAGGTACAGAAGGCAGCTGCTATATTTTCAATAGCAGAGTGCATTCACATTAGAAATGTGAATATCAATATAGCCTGACGATTAGTCTATGTGCCTAACCTTACTCTCTATTGCTGTTTTTATAAAATTTTGTTCTGACTGTCTGATGCTTTCCGTTATGCAGTACAAGGAGGTGCTTGGAAAGGGGGCTTTCAAGACTGTGTATCCTTTCAGCAATCTTGAGTGGAAAATATATAACAATTAATTGTTTCAGAATATGTATTATAGGTTATAGATAATTTTTCTTAACACGCTTTTCAGTTATAGAGCCTTTGATGAATTAGAGGGCATGGAAGTTGCCTGGAACCAGGTTAAAGTGCAAGATCTTTTACAAAGATCCGAGGATCTGGAACGCCTTTATTCTGAGGTTCATTTGCTGAAGACACTTAAGCACAAGAATATTATTAAATTTTATCACTCATGGGTGGATACCAAGACTGACAATATCAATTTCATCACAGAAATATTCACATCTGGGACATTGAGGCAGTAAGTTGTTATATTGAGATATGATCATTTTGTTGCATGGTTGGCATGGAAGATTCTACTTTGCAGTGTAATTCCCATTGACCATTGACCATTCCCTTCTACTTCTGTTCATTTTGTTCTTCTGTACTTTGTAGGTATCGAAGAAAACATAAACATGTTGATATGAGAGCAGTGAAAAATTGGTCACGACAAATTTTGCGAGGCCTTCTATACTTGCATAGTCATGATCCACCCATCATTCACCGTGACCTGAAATGTGACAACATATTTGTAAATGGAAATCAAGGAGAGGTGAAAATTGGAGACCTGGGACTGGCAGCAATTCTTCGTCAGGCCCATGCAGCTCATAGTGTAATTGGTAAGCTTTGAACTGTGATGTATTTCCAGGGGAATGTGATAATCAACCTACCATTCGATTTGCAGATAACAATTATGGCATGCCTTATCCGTGGCTTTAAACTTGCAGGTACACCAGAGTTCATGGCTCCAGAACTCTATGAAGAGGAGTACAATGAGTTGGTTGATATTTATGCTTTTGGGATGTGCCTGTTGGAGATGGTTACTTTTGAATATCCATACAGCGAGTGTGCAAACGCGGCCCAGATTTACAAGAAAGTTACCTCGGTAAGATGTTTAGTTCATTTGCTTGGTAACCTTTTTAAAGGGAGGATATTGTATCTGGAGGTGGGCTACTTTTTTTTAACAAACAGAAGAATTCTTTCTTGGAGTGTCAGATTGTCCTTGGGTGGTAGCAAGAGTTGTATCTGGAAGCGGGCTACTTTTTTTTTTAACAAACAGAAGACTGCTCCTTTAGAGCGTCAGGTTGTCCCTGGTTGGTAGCAAGGGTACCACACCCAAGGGCCGTGCTTTACCTTCTTCTTCTCTGTTCATTGTGTCCAGATGCACTTTCTACAGTCCAGTATGATGGAGAAGTGTAATTCAGTGTTCAATGTGGAGTTGACACATGGCACTTTAAGAAAATAATAAAATATCAAGTAAATAAAAATTTTACAATGTCGGCCCTAACCTAAAACATAAAAGAGAATCTTACACATGGAATTTCAATAAAATAATAAAACACTTCAATAAAATAATAAAATGTTAAGTAATTAAAAAATTTTACAATGTTGGCCTTAACCTAAAACTTAAAAGTGACACTTTAATCAAATAATAAAATATTAAGTAATTTTTTTTACAATGTCAGCCCTAACCTAAACTTCAAAACCAGAGAGATATATATTCCCAATTAATTAAAACTAAAATAATTAATTAAACTTGATTTTTTTGCTATGCAATATGGGAGTTGAGCTATCATTAAACCATGTTTTACATATGAGTGATTTAAGCACATACTAGAGATTTACATATTAAACCAGTATAAATCCATCTTAAATCCCTTGAAGTGAAAACGTAAGTGCAAAATTTGAAAAAAAGTTTGCACGTTAAGGGATTTGATCTCTCTCAGCACTTGGTAGATCCGGAGTTAAGATGGATCTATACTGGTATTGCCCAAGGGCCACACTTTACCCAAGAGTCACAGATATTTTCATACTCAAGAGTCACAGATATTTTCATACTGATTGCAGCATTAGTAGCTCATATCATTATTTTCGATTGCTTATGTACAGGGTAAAAAACCTGCTGCCTTGGATAAAGTAAAGGATCCCGAAGTCCGAGAGTTTGTAGAAAAATGCTTAGCTACTGCATCCAGAAGGTTGCCTGCTAGAGAATTGTTGATGGACCCATTTCTGCAGTGTGATGGTGGCGAGAGTATGGATCATGTGCCTCGTCCTACTTCGCTGTCTTTGTTTGGGGATGCTCCTAAAGAGTTGTCTACAATTGTAGAAGAACCCAGTCAAAGTAGCAACCCCTTGGAAGCAAACTGTGTACCAAAGCTTGCAGATATGGGGAATTTAAAAAGAGCACAAGATCTGACATTGCAAGTCCCCTCAAATTCCTTGGCGGTGTCTTGTCTGCATGCTGAATCAGACGGAGGAGACAATTATCAACATCCAGAGAGTTACTCGGAAGGTGAAGGCAGCCCTTCTCCTGCAAGGGTGAATAGAGGTTTTACAGTGAAGGGTCAAAGAAAAGACGATAACACAGTATTTTTAAGACTTCGGATTGCAGATTCAGAAGGTACATACCTGAACTTGACTTTAATTGGCAACTTATAATATGCCTTCTTCTCCTACATGGTTGATTGTTTACATTTTAAGGCAATATAAAATTCCAATGGTGATGGCATAAGTATTTCATACTAACTTTTAAATGAATTTCCAGGTCATGTTCGCAATATTCACTTCCCCTTTGACATAGTTGATGACACTGCAATGAGTGTTGCAAGTGAAATGGTGACAGAGTTGGATCTATCAGATCAAGATGTGACAAATATTGCAGCCATGATTGATGCAGAAATACAAGCTCTTGTGCCAGAATGGCGACCTGTAGTAGCTTTTGTGGATACTGCCGAGGAAGAGATGTATAGTGATTATCCCGGTTCTGCAATTGACGATGATGTTTCGGAGATGCTCAGTGATAATGATAGTCCTCCTGGTGCATTTGTACTTGAACGCCTTCCTTCAGGCCGCAAATATTGGTCTGATTCCCCAAGGTCTTTAACTACAGATTCTTATATGAAGACTGCATTAATGAATGCTTCTTCTAAAGCAGAAGGGTTAATGCCTGGCAGCTTTGATGAAGTGAACCATGTCCAATCTGGCTCAAGCAGTGTTGGGCCTCAACATAATGAATTCAATGATCACAAGAATAAAGGAGCTGATTTGGGTACAAGTTCAAAGTTTCCCAGATCTTCAGGGCGAGGCAACTTGCAAGAAAATGCTGTGCTGATCGATGAAGTGAAAAGCCACTCTCTCTCTGAGGTCATAAAGAATACTGTGGTGGCTGAAGTGAAAATGTCAACTGAAGATATGAATACTGACGGCAACACTCAAGAGGGGTTTGAAAGAATGAGCCAAGAGAATCTACAAACGGAGGATTGTAAAATTGATAATGCTTTGGACCAGAATGTGGTTGCAGGCAAGCATGATGGTAAAACTCTTTCTCCAGCGGCTGGTGTGACTTTGCCAGATTCTACTGATTCATTGGCCGATGAGGTGGAAGATGAGAATAGCATAGCCCAGAAAATCAAACTTTTAATACTTAAGCAACAAGAAGAAATAGAGGAATTGAGACAAAAGCATGAACGGGTACTGCAGGATTTTATAAATCAACTGCCACAGAAGGGTTTTACGGTGAAATTCTTAAGGAATGGTTTGCTTTCGTCTTCTAATGATACCTGCTACAAGGTCTCTGCCAATCCTAGTGTAAGCAAAATTAAACCATTTCATGGTGCAGACTCGGTGAGCAGCAAAGAGGAGAGTGATGAAACCTCAAACCAAAAAGCATCAGTTGAAGAGTTTGGCAATCTTACTTCGGTTGTCAGGAAGGAAACGGTGCAGGGAGCTCCATACAAAGATATTGGTATTGAGACTGCAAGTAAAGAGTCAACCTCTGGTTTAGCTGCCAAAGATGAGCAGACTGTTAAGAATGCTGCACACCCTCTTGATAAAAAAGTTGTCACGAAGGAGACAGAGAATCGTTGTTCCTCAAAAGGTACTGAGCCTTTGGAGCTTTCATGTTTTGCAGTTTCTACATCAAAGATGGAAACAGGTTGTAAACAAGCTGATACATCTACAATGGACAAATCCACAAGGCAGGATGTAACAGGTGCACAATTCAAAATGTCAAATAATGTTAAAAAATTCCCCATTTCAAAATGTAGTAGTGTTTCTAATAGCATTGACAAGCTTGGCAAACGTGATTCTTTCATTGAACTTTACAAGGATACGTCATCCCTCAGGGATAAATCAACCTCCTCTAGGGGGGAAGTGAAATCTTTGGACATGGACACTAAATGGGATCTATCAAGGAGTTCAGACAAGTCGAAAAACGATGATAAAGAGCTTCATCAGCTGAAGAAGGAACAGCTTCAGAAGTCTATTGCAGACCTCGAGGCCAAAACTCTAGAAGGCTTGAAGCAATCTAGAAGTGGTTATTTGATTACTAATTCAGCAAAGAAGCTTAGTGCTGGTGTCTCCCATGCCGGTGCTGTTGGATCCAATGTTTCTGCCACAAGGCAGCAGGCTTCATCTGAGATAACTAGAGTATGATTTCCTTGATGATAATACTTCAGGATGGATTCACTTGTGGGTTGATAGAAATGCAGCTGGCCATCAGGATTGAACATGTGGATCTCAGATTACATATCCATCATAGAAAATGGATGTACATACACTCATTGTTGAGGATTTTTTATTATCAAGCAAAGGTTTTCAGGGTTTGTATTCCATCATAGAAAATGGATGTGCATCAGCTCATAGTTAAGGATTCTTTGTTATCGAGCAAAGGTTTTCAGGGCTTTGTAGTGGTCATGTCCAGAAAATCTTTGTTCTCTATTGTGTTTGAGAAAGGATGATGTAGAGAAGAAAGAACAATTTTGACACATGATGAGATACTGGTAGAAGGCTCCAGCATGGCGATTTTTTCAGCTTTTATGGTGGTATGCACAATACAATTTTTTTCAGTCAAATAAAAAATCTGTCTATCTGAAGTATCTGCCTGGCCAATAGGCAATTATTACCTGTCTTTGGCAAGATCACTTTGCTGGTACAGCATGATCATTTTAAAGTTGTTTGGCTTGAGGGACATGTCGCATCCTATCATTTTGTAATATACATTCTGCTCTCAGACAAGAACATGTATTACTGTCAACTATCCATTTACCGTGTTTTCCTTTGGGTTGCATAGAATATCTTGAGTCATGAAATGATTTAAGGTGAGTACCATAGTCACGTGTTATCACTCCAGGAAACGGTTTCTTAGAAGTTCATCATTAATCTTTTATTAATGAAGATATGGTTATTCTTTTTAACAAGTTTACAGGTAGTTAAACTGCTAAATGTCAATTTACTCTGAAAATCACATTTTCAAGGGTGAAATAATTTAACAATCAATTATAGATTGGAAGGCCCTTTTAAGGATATTGATCAAGAACCCTTGAAACTGTCTGATTTTGTGGAGGTTTTGGTGGGGCAATAAAAATGTGTTATTGCAATGTCAAACAAAAGCAAGAGAAATGTTTGAAACAATTATTATTTTGTAAATTACGGGCGACAAAGACTGAAGCCTCTAATAAGATAACACAGTACAGAAGAGAAATATTTACTATATCATTGTAAAATTCAAAATCCTTGAATTATAGGTATTTTCTATATTTATAAAAAATGTTGAAAATTGAGATCAATGAATAGGTTAGCAACGAGTGAAATGCATTTAGCATGCCACACAATTTTCAGATGCCGAAAAAGCTAAGCTAGGCCACAAGAATAGCCCAGACCAGTAGGAAGATTGTTATCATTATCTTCTGAGCCCTGCTCCAAGAGAAACTAGAGCAGCATACAGTATGTCCCATCCATCACTGTGCTTGGCTTTGTGGCACTTTAATAAAATAATAAAATATAAATTAAAAAAAATTACAATGCCAATCCTAATATAAAGTTCAAAACAATTATATATATATATATATATTGATTAATTAAAACTAAAATAATTAATAAAACTTGGATACTTCTTGCTCTCCCTGTGTGATCCAGGGAAGGTTCTTGCTGTCCAGATTTGAAGTTCTCATTGTTTTCAACCAATGGTTTTATATATGTAATTTATTAATTTATCACTTTCAACCAATGCGAGTTTGGCTATGCCCAATTAATTACTTATATGGATACTATCGATTTTGTCCATCTTTACTTATTTGCAATTACATGGTTTTTTATAATTGTGGTAGCATTCATTTTTTATGATTTCATCTAATTTGGTTTTATCACTAACGTAGATCCATCTTAACTGCAGATCTATTATGCATCGATAGGGATAGAATCTTTGGAAGTGCAAACTTTTCATCAAGTTTTTGCACCTAAAGAGATTCTCAGATTTGATCCCAACTGACACATGATAGATATGGAGTTAAGATGGGTATACGTTGGTATATCTGTCATTTAAGGAAGGGCATGAAAAAGATAATCCCCACCTCCATGCCTGTGCTTGCCTTGGCCTTGCTCTTGGATTTTTTAGATGATAATGATCAAGCGGCATGCAAATATATCGTATGAGGTCTGCCGCATAACCCAAATGAACAATCAGATTCCCAAGATTTTCAAGCTTTTTAGAATGGCACTGGATTTGCATAGTTAGCATAGTTTGCAATGACTTTGTCATAGTCAGGAAAGGTAATAGAAATGCAAGAACGATGTTTACAACATACATGTCTCTCCTCAAGAATATATTAGTACCAACTCTTAGGGCTTACCACCCTTTGGACTTGTTTAAATCAAGCTAATACTTCTAAATCAAGCTTGGCTAGGGTTTAAATCCAAAGGTTATCTTGTTTAAATAGGAGGTGGCTTGGAGTTTATTCAATGAGATTAGATGGCTATTGATTGAAATAATTGGGAGGCCTCTACAAACCACCAACAGACATGTATTGAAGGCCTTGTTTCAGACAAACATATGTGCGATAAGGATACCAATCCTTGCCAAAAATAGAGTCCTCAAACATCTGAGGTCAATGGAGAAAATATACCAATCTGAAAATGACCTCAAGGTAGAAGGAATTGACCTTAATATTTGCTTGGACTATGGGCTAAGGAATTATCCATTTGCATGAGATGTGCCAAAGAAGGACCTGGACTCTTTTTGCCTTGGCCTCGTAAATCTGAAGCAAACTTATCTGGGAAATGGTTATGAAAACATTGCCTCTCCATTAAGTCAAGGCAACCATATCCCTTGCTAACTCGATTTTGAAAAACATGTCGTGTACTAAAGTGCGTACTTGAGAACTAAACCCCCAAATAAGTATAGGTCACGGGGATCTTGATTTTCGTCCATTGGAAGTAGAAATGGTAGTAAGAGAGACCACACTTTGATGCGTTGAAGACCATAACCTTAGTTTTACCAAGGTCAACTGTAAAATGTTGAACACTACAAAAGCTAGTTAGGGTGTTGATTTCTATGTAGTCCCTTGGGTGAGGAGGCAAAGAGGTTAATACATGATGTTTCAAACAACCATCCGCCTCTTGAATATGTTTCCCAAAGGACTTCAACTCATCAATGAAATCTCAAAGGGGTCATAAGAGAGGGCACCCTTATTTGACTTCTCTGATACTCTTGATGATATCGGAAATGTCATGGTTGTTATAGAAATGACCAAGAATCAACTTGTAAAATCTCATGATATCAACCGAGAGGATATCTAAAATGGCAATGTCGCGGAGTCTTTGTAACAAGGTCTTTCTTGTGATCAAGTCAAACACCTTCCAAAATTCTACAAAACAAGACTTTTAAGGATTGATGCCAAGCCTCCTCAATGATGGCCTAGAGTGTGAAGTGATGACCAATGCTTTGGTATTCTATAGACGGTGACTTGCTTTCCCTCTAGCCCTAAGGTGACTCTTCTCAAGTTCAATGAAAGTCACAAATATAATATTATAGTATAAAGCTTGGAGAAGGTGTGTCCAATAATGATGGTCTTGTAGTTGTTCAAATCCAACTAGCCCTTGATTTGAGAATGGGGTGGATGAGAGAGTGAATAACATGTTTGAGCTACTCTACTTGAAGGACATCCTCATTCATGGTTTTTCTAGTGTTCATAACCTTGATATCTTGCTTGATGTGGCCATATGCGAATAGATGACAAGACGGGGGTCGAAGTGGAAGGGTGATGTACTCTAGAGGTTGTTTGGAAGCATCATAATGGGAGGGAGTGTGGGATAACATGGTCTACGGATCTCAATCAGGAGACAAAGTGGTTTGTTGAGGGAAAATAGTGTGCTCTCATGGACTCATTTATTACTGATGTGAAAAAGGTTATATAATTTTAGAACTCACATGGACTCATTTTCTTTAGAAGGTTATAGAATAAAGATTCCAATGAAAGTTGTAAACTCATGCTAATATGAGTTCTAAAATTTTGCCAATTTGAGTTCTAAAATCTTGTCGATATGAGTTCGAGAGTCATGCTGATTTGAGTTCTAAAATCATGCCAAGTTTTATAATCTTGTCGATTTGAGTTCTAAAAATTTGCCAAGTTTTTGTTTGGTAAGTACCCATGAGGGATTTGAACTCGTGACCTTTCCATTTACAACTTCTCATCTCTTACTCATTACCAATTGCTCTACCCCCATGGGAAAAAGTTTGTCGAGTTCTAAAATATTACTTAGTTTTAAAATCTTATCGATTTGAGTTCTAAAATTATGCCAAGTTCTAAAATCTTGTCGATTAGTTTACTTGAAATAGTGAAAAGTCTAAGTTTTTCAATGGTCATAAAATGTTTAGAACTTTTGATCCCAAACCCCCATGGGAAAAAGTTTGTCAAGTTTTTTTTCAGAGGAAAAAATACCAGCCTTTGTTATTCATTCAAGAATCAAAAGACATCTTATACATATGGCCAGTGGATGGTCTCTCAGTCCTAGCAAAGAATGCACAAATGTTACCCCATCAAAACAATGATAGTAAAGCACTAAGCAATCATACAAACAACCCATATAGGAGAAGCACAAAGTCTGACAATTGCAGACTTCTCTCATCATTCCTAATAAACAAGTCAGAATATGCTGATAGAGATATCGAGAGTGATCAACAAACAAACAAGTCCAGAGCAAAGCATGCCGACTGAAAGTCACAGCATAGCGGACTAAGAACAAATACATATCAATCACAAAGTGCCAAAAGTATAAGAGCATCTAGCTCTGCACATGCTAGAAAAGCATAAATTGACCATGATCTATGATCATGCCATCCAGAGATTTAGAAAAGAAACCAAAACCCATATCCATCTTCAAAGCCTGCTTGGAGAGACCATCAGCCTGCGTGTTATGCTCATGATATATATGTTTGAAGATCACATGAGGGGCAGATAACAGCATAGAACGGATGTCATCACACCAATGTTTCAGAGAAGGGACATTAAGAGTTGCGAGCCTGTTAAGCCAAGAGATAATGACAAGCGAGTCACCAAATATCGAGTGCATGGGTAAACCCATCAACTTACTCTCAGAATAGCCCATAGTGCCAGTAATTCAGCTCTGGTGTTTGAGCTGCTTCCACAGCCCAAGGAGAAACTAATGCAATAATCAGCATTGAGATGAATCACAAAGCCAACACCACCAATATTCCCTGCAGCAGCCCCATCAAAAAAGCCACAAGGGTATTTGATCATGGGACTTGGACCAATATTCCTAATTCTTTGCTTTTTTTGTGGTACTGGATACAAGTGCATAAGGTTATCAATCTGAACAGTAAGAGCATGGACAGAGGGCGATTTATTGTAAAAAATGCATCGGTTTCTGAGATTCCAAATACACCAAAAAATGAAAATCGGTAGATATCTGAAGTGTGCAGAGATTGGGATATTGTTGAACCAATGTTCCAGAAAAGCAGAGACAGATACAAAATGAGGAGGAGAAAAACCATAACGAACTGCAAAGTAGGAGAAGACTCCAATGGTGAAAGAACAGTCCAAAAAGAGATGCTGAGTATTCTCTTCACTCAAACAGCAAAGGACACATCTACTAGGGCCCTGCAAACCTCGGTGTTGCAATTGATCCCAAGTCAGAATTCGACCCCTACCAGTTAGCCAAATGAAGCATCCAATTTTCAAGGGGATATTAAGATTCCACAGTGAGTCAAGAGCAGAGGACTGATCCTCAGAGCAATACGAGGAAGCTATACAATCATAACCCAAAGTAGCAGTTAAAGGACCCACATAATTGTTATGTGCCCATAATAGAGAGTCACAATTATCAGTAAGGCGAATCCTTCCATACTCCAGCCCTCTAATGTAGCTGTCCCATATTAATTTCCATTCTCCCTGGATATCCAGGTCATCTGTCGAGAACCAATAGTTCTAAGCGAGTGGAGTATGATTCCGCGCTTGATCCAATGTACAGATACCATAATCTTCCAAATAATCCCGCAAATCATGAGGGAGGAGAAAAGATGACCCCAAACCAACGATGAGATCCACTCCCAGTCGGATAGAAGACCCATTACCAACCTTCCAAGTAAGCCCTTTGCCAAGCCAAGAGATAGTAAGAAGAAAGCCTTTCCAAATCACAGATGCTCCTCGAAGAGAAAAATACCTTTTTACGGAGCCAGGAGTGCAGTGGATTTCTTTTCAGATATTTAACAGACAGAAGCTGAAACCAAATGCCTTTGCCATTGATAGCCAGCTAGAAGCTTTTTAGTCGCAAGGAGAGACTGAACCATGATAGTTGTTTAATACCCCATCCACCCAGGGTAGTCGGGCGCGCTAAAATGTGCCAGTCCACAAGATGGTATTTCTTTTTCTTAGATGTTGAACCCCACAGAAAAGAGTAGATCATGCGCTTGAGTTTGTCAAGTATGGACTGAGGGATCGGTACCAAAGCCATCTAGTAGACATGAAGACTGGATAGCACAGATTTGATAAGAACGAGACGACCACCAAGAGATAAGCGCTGATTGGTCCAATGGTGGATCTGTTTTTCATATTTAGTAAGGAACCAGTGCCAATCCCTAACCAAGTACCCCAATGGCTTAATAAAGTATCCCAAGTACTTAAATCCATTATTAATATGCTCAAATCGATAGGGAAGAAACCCAGTGATCCTGCACAGAAGGTCAGCATCTAAATCATTATGAAGAAAGCACGATTTGTCCAAGTTAATTTGCATGCCAGATGCCTCACAAAATGTGTCCAAAATAACTTTAAAGGTGTCACGTCCCCAGTTTTGACCCCATTTGCATGATGTATATAATGTAATCAATCGTGGTGAGGAGCTCAAGGCAAAAGCCCCACCATTAATTGGGTTGTGTGTGTGTTTCGGCAATGGGGATAGTTGTCGATGGTTTATCGTGCCATATGGCACATTATAATTTGACATCATGTAAATACACACATCAAATAAAACTAAAACCACAACCAGCTACAGCAGTGAAACGTTGAATGAAAATGGCATGGTTCCAAAGGATAAGGGGTGGGGATGTCAAACCTTAGTCTATGGGGGGGGAAAACCCATGTTTTGCCACCTTTGTTTGTTTGCCACCTTTTCTTGTCTCATCCAACCTTGTCAACCTCTTTTAATGCTTCAGCTGGTGGTTGAGGAGTGATGGCTGAGTGGTTGAGGGCAATAATTGCCTTTGGGAGTGGGGTGGCAAGACTGTCAGTCCCTTACCCACACCCACACACCATCCCACGACTCCATTCTCACCTTGCCGGTTCGTCCTCCCCACGCGGAGCGTTTTGCTGTTCATCCACGCGCAGAGGCCGCTGTCTGTTTGCTTACACAGCTGGGCTTCAACCTTCACGACGGTGGTCGGTTTCCTGCTCGCGCGCAGGTTCGCGGTCTATTCATTCCTCACGCGGAGGCCGCTGTTTGTGTTTCCTCATGCAGAGGGGCGGGAGTCTTGCTCATCCTCACGCACAGGCAGAGGATCTGCTGGATCTCACGCGGCCAGAAGGAGAGCTGCTTACCTATGGTCATTCACGTTTTTCACAGAGTGGAATTGGGTAAGTCTCCTTGGTGTTTTGTGGTCTGGTGCGGGTTGCACTCACGCACAGATTGTTTGGGGTTGTTTTCCCACGTTGTGAGCCTTTCTCACTGATTGTGTTTTGGGGCTGTTGTCTTTCCCACGTTTTTGGTTGGTTGTGGTGTCCAATTGCGTTTTGGGCTGCTATGCTTTCGTATTGAGTCGTTTTCTGCAGTGGTCTGCGTCTGAGTTTCCCTGCTGTTTGGGACTGTGTATAGCTGCCATCGTTGGCACTGTGAGTTGGGGCTGTTGCTTGCCACAGTCATTGGCCGAGTCTCCCATGGTTATGCCGGGAGTTCTGTTTCTTATCCACTGTGGGTTGTGGATTGTTGCCACTGTTTTTTTTGTGAAATTGAGCTGCTGAAGTACCCTAGTTTTGGGTTGCAGCTGAGTTGTTTTGGCCATGTTAGGGCCAAGAACAACTCCGTGTTGCCTTGTGGGCTTGAGCTGTGCCTCATCTTTTGTTGGGATTATCCCTGGTTGTTTTTCTTTCTTCACAGGGCTGTGAAGGGTTTGATTGCTGCGGGTATGCAGTGGTTGGTCTTCGGACTGTGCTGGCTTGGCCGCTTGTTGAAGGCCTGTTAAACCCAGCAGTGGTTGGTTTGGCTGTTTTGTGTCCCCTCGGCTATGTGTAAGCCTGCAATTGACGCTTATCCTTGGAGGAATCATGCCCAGCTCGGGGGTGGCAGTGTGCTGAGAGAATGATGAGCATGCTGGCCTATGGTTGGGTGGAACGTTGCAGCGACGTAGCTGGTTGCGGGCAAGTTATTCATTGAAAGATAAGTGCTGCTGCTATTCCATCTCTGCAATTATATTGGTGTGTAATGAGTTATGATGAACATGCCGAATGCTAGGTTATGGACTGTATGTTTGCTTCCGCTGTATGCTTGAAGATAAATGCATATGTGTATGCCTGTATGCTTGGCATTCCTGTATGTTTGAGTTCTGTAATTGAATGTGTAAATGCTGGAATGTGTGTGCTTGCTTCCGCTGTATGTTTGAGGAATTGTGCATGTAAAATGATGGATTGTGCATCCTGTTATGCATGGTGTTTAAGCTTTCGATTTTCAGCATTTGACGAGTGTATATGTTCATGGGGATGTTTTCCCAGCTGTATGTGGTCTTCGTCGCGTCCTCCTCGTCGGTCTGAGGGATGGGGACGTGACAGTATGGTATCAGAGCTCCTGGTTGCAACAGTGGGCCTCTATGGGCCAAGAAGGAGCAACTGACAGAGGTAGGACTTCATTCTGCCCAGCAGAGATCAGAGTTTGACAGCAGCAAACTTCAAAAATCGCCTAAGTGTTGACAGTAGTCGGAACACTTAGTGGTTTCGACTTCCGATGTGGCGGAAGGTTTAGCGATTTCCGGTCCGCCGTTGCGGCTGTGAAAAGGATTCAGCCGCCGATGCAGCAATGGAGCCGATTTCCGACGAAGGGAAGTTTTGAAAAATTTTGGTCTAAGTGTTAGACAGTCGGAAGAGAAAGTGATTGAGTGTCCGCCGTTACGAACGCCGAACCATTAAGTCATTCGATTGCCGACAGTGCAGAAGAAAAATCGCGGAAAATTTTCTAAGTGCCAGCGGCTGATCGGAAGAGGTTTGTCTTTGGTGAGCCGCCGTTGCGGAAGCCAAAGTCATTTGGATTCCGATGTGGAAATGCTTTCGACGTCCGCCGTTGCGGGTGAAGAAGCAATAAGGCTTCCGATGCGGAAAGTGTTCCGACGGCCGACGCGGTAAAAGAAAGATAGAAAAATATTGGTCGCTGGAAGAAGAAAGGGAATGAACATCCGCCGTTGCGGCAGCCAAAGCAATTTGGTTTCCGACGTAAAAAGGCTGCCGATGCCGACCCGGTTGTGCCGCCGATCGGAAGAAGGAAAGAGATCATGTTCCACCTTTACGGAAGAGAAAACGTTTCGGCTTCCGATGTAGAAAAGCTTCCGACAGCCGATGAGTGCCGTCGTTGCGGAAGGGGAAAGCCTTCCGAGAGCCGATTCAGCGGGAGGAGTAATTGTTTGACAGCCGATACGTCGGAAGGTTGTGTGGAATGAGATCCGATTTTGCACAAAGACATTTGGGATTTTTCAGTGGGATTTCCAGCCGATTTCGACTGCCTTCCAGCAGGGTTTTCAAGCAGTTTTTCAATGAATTTTCATGGGCTAGAAAATGAGAAGTGCCAGCGATCTTATGCGCCGGATTGCGCGAAAAGAAAATCCTAGGTTTTGGGCAAATTAGTAAAAAAAAATACCCAAAACTCATAAGAGATGAATGGTGCAACGCAAGTGAGGTGGCTGAAGTTGGCAACAAAAAATGCAGCTGTGTGTAAAATGCATGGATTTGGTGAAAGTCTTCATTCTTAGAAGTGGTGTGGTTTTCACATCCGGGGTCGGAATGAAGCATGTGGATAGGCATTGGAAGGATTTTATGAACCTTGTAGTTATGCAATGGATGTATGCCTATGAAGGGTGTGAATGACTGATTGCATAAGCATAGGTGCAAATGTTGTGGTGCATTCCATGAATGCATTGAGATGAATGCATTTGATATGCGGACTAACTAATGACTGAAATGGTGGATTGATGATAATTCAGGAATCATTTCAGAGGTTGTTATGAATGCAGGATAGTCATGATCAATTGGCTGCCAGAAATGCTCTATTGAAGAGCAAGGTAGTATGAATGATACGCTTGTGAAGTAAGGGTATCTAAACTTTCATTTAATTGCATAAATGATGTGACTAGGCCTCACAAATGTTTGCATGAAGAAAATGAGCTTTGATAACACTAATGTGACTAACAGTTGGAAGTATCTGAATTTTATAAATTCTGAAAATGCTTCAGTGATGGTTGTAGCAATGACATGGTTATATGCATCCAGACTTACCAAGTGTTTGGGTGTTTGAAGCTTATGTTTCAGGTAGATTACTTCGAGCATGGCATTGAGAGGTAAGACCCTGACCAATGCCCGAATCTACCATGTGAAAGAGCTTGTTAAATTTGAATTGTGAATTTCAAATTTAAGAAATTGCTGACAACTACTAGCCACTGTTGGCTTGCATAAGATTGTGTTTGGTTGACTGAAACTCATGTTTCAGGTAGATTATTCGAGCATGGCAGAGAGGTAAGACCCTGACCAATGCCAGAATCTACCATTTATGAGAAGAAATCTCATGGTTGTGAAAGTAGTTGACATGCATAATGGGTTGTTAAATTTGAATTGTGGATTTTGGATTTAAGAAAGTGCTAACAACTACTAATCATTGTTGGCTTGTAGGAGATTGTGTCAGGAGGGACGCATGGTAAGTGGGTATTCATATTATGATAGTAAGCATAAAATTATAATGAGCATAGTAGCGCTGCTTACAAGAGACCCACAATTGAGCAAGTCAATTTCTGTAGTAGATAGAATTGCAAATTATTATCGAATTTGATTGCTAATGTCATTGCTTGGTTATGGAACAATCAATTTGGATTATAGTATCAGGTAATGATTGATTGTTTGGCTATTTGATGAATGTGTCAGGGGTACACACTACAGGAAGATCATATGTGATGACCTACAAGAGCCAAACTTCCGGGGAAGGTTTCCCTTGGAAATGAGTTTCGGGTGAAACGCCTAGTAGACATTTTGAAAATGTCTCATCTGCATTGCATGTTTGGTGATAACATGAGTGAGATGGTGTAAACTATGTCAGTGAGACATGTGTGAATATGAAACGTAAAAAGGAAGCAGGGATGAGGGCTTGGGTTGCTTAATAACTTGGTGATTGGAAACCACACAGACAGAGATAGAGGGCTGACTTTCTTCTCCACAACCTCGGGATAGCACTAGAAGGGAATGTAGGGCCTGAGGGACTGAGTAGCATAGAAGGGACTGATTCCTTGTGTTGGGTGTGTGTGGGTGTCTTAGAAGTCAGGCTAGTTCTGGTGTAGGTGTTCCTAGCTCTGCAGCGAGCTCACCAGCTTAGCATTCGGCCTTTCCCAACTCCTTGACGGTGCCTAATAGATATAAAGGCATACTGCGACGACGAATGGATAAGTGTTCTGTAACCCTTGCTATGAATATGCATGTTTAATTGTTGAATTTCATATGCAGAACATGTTTTGATTTATTTTCATGATGACCGATTGCTTGCGTATGCATAGGGCTTGCATGGCACACACCGGGAATGGGTGCACACTTTTCCGATGTTGGATCATGAAAGGGTTTCAATATTGATTACACTCTGGGGAGTGGACGCACTCCCGGTGTCTCAATACTTGATAGTGAATGTTGAGAAATATGATTACGGTTTTAAAAGCAATAACGCTAATGAGTTTTCTTGTATTGCTTGTGTTGCTTATGTTAACAGGCTAAAGGTAAAGGTAAAGGTAAAATGGTAAATGGTTGTTGTGAGGGGTTGCGGAGTAAGGGTTATGGTCAATATAAGTGTATGTTGGTATAAGTGTATGTGTCATTGTTGACATAAGTATATGATGGGCTGTAATATGCCTGAGGATCCATAGCAGATCCTAGACCTAGAAATGGTCATGATAAAGTTCCAAGCCCAGTTGACATGGTTATGTACTGGCTGGACATTAATTATTTGATGTTGTGGAGCAGCCGGCGTGCTGACCTAACATCTAAGTCCATAGGCGATCCCAAGGCTTGCAAAGAGAAGCAAGATCCTGTGGACGAATGAGGAAACGCACAATACAGATAAGTATTGGATTATTTTGCTTATGACTAAACATGTGTATATGATTTGGTTATGAGAATAAACTAAACATGTGAAGCTATTCAATGTTGGATATAGGTATCGCTGGGAGCGAGGACTATGAGGGTATCCTAGGAATGCATGTGGACATGTGACTGTCCTGGAAAGCTCGGGTTGAGCGGTAATGAAAAAGGTGCTAATAAGACGGGGGAGTCCTAGTAGCCGAGACTAACCGTGTGGAGAGACTCCATGGTTTAGAGGTCTAGAATAGACCGAAGACACTAAGTGTCATGACCAAGAAGAATTGGTCCAACATTCACGGTGAAGTGAAAGAGGCCGAGAGCATGAAAAGCCACTGCGATGGTGTGGGTTCCAGGATGGAACAAAATAAAGAGGAAAAAAAAAAACTCTTACTGCTCTCTCTTGCCTTTTGATTATATATATATATGTTTATGCATTGTGAAAGCAAAATATTGTTGAATGCATGTATGATTGAGAATGAAATGTGTGTATTTACTTAGGTAAATTTGTGAATGCTGGAATAGTTAATTCCCTGCCCAGGAATGGACATGAATGAGCTCATGTGCCTGTTGGGAAGGCATGAAAAATATGAACGCCTCATTGATGAGACTTGGACTGTCATGCCAATTAGGTAATTAACCAACTGATTTTAATGTCTATATTATGCTTGGTCTGATAGAATTTCAATGGTGCATTTCACAGGTGAGAAAATTGAAACCAGGTGGTGCACATTGATTATGGCAGCAGATCCAAAGTTGTTGGACTTAGCTGGAAGTCTCCTTAAAGTGATTTCCAAGACCCAAGAGAACCTTGGGGAGATGCTCAAGATACAGAAAAGGCAGAGTGAAATGAACCACCAGATTTTGCAAGACTCTATTGGGTTGCAAAGGGAGGTGAAAATCCTTCTGGGATCAATCGACAAAGGAAAGGAAGGCGGATCAGTAGTGGGACAATTGTCCAAGCGACCCGATAAGAAACGGTCCAGGCATGAAGACTCAAAGGAAATTGAGCAGGTAAAGATGAAGCAGCCAGTGAAATGTTGGAGATGCGGAGGACATCATTTACGCCGGGACTGTCCGATGCGGGAACATGATGAGGGCAATAGCCACAAAGTTCCTAGACTTCGGGATCAGCTTGAAGTTGAGAATCAGGAGGAAAAGTCTATGGAAGCCGAGGAGCTTGGTCTTGAACGTTCAAGTAGATGATTGAACGTGGGACAAATCTGCAAAATTTTGAAATTTTGATGTGCAATTGTATATGTATTGTACATATGTAATGGAACACCGAGGACGATGTTATTCCAAGGGGGAGCGGAATGTCACGTCCCCAGTTTTGACCCCGTTTGCATGATGTATATAATGTAATCAATCGTGGTGAGGAGCTCAAGGCAAAAGCCCCACCATCGATTGGGTTGTGTGTGTGTTTCGGCAATGGGGATAGTTGCCGATGGTTTATCGTGCCATATGGCACATTATAATTTGACATCATGTAAATACGCACATCAAATAAAACTAAAACCACAACCAGCTACGGCAGTGCAACGTTGAATGAAAAGGGCATGGTTTCAAAGGATAAGGGGTGGGGATGTCAAACCTTAGTCTATGGGGAGGGAAAACCCATGTTTTGCCACCTTTTCTTGTCTCATCCAACCTTTTCAACCTCTTTTAATGCTTCAGCTGGTGGTTGAGGAGTGATGGCTGAGTGGTTGAGGGCAGTAATTGCCTTTGGGAGTGGGGTGGCAGGACTGTCAGTCCCTTACCCACACCCACACACCATCCCACGACTCCATTCTCACCTTGCCGGTTCGTCCTCCCCACGCAGAGCGTTTTGTTGTTCATCCACGCGCAGAAGCCAATGTCTGTTTGCTTACACAGCTGGGCTTCAACCTTCACGACGGTGGTCGGTTTCCTGCTCACGCGCAGGTTCATGGTCTGTTCATTCCTCACGCGGAGGCCGCTGTTTGTGTTTCCTCACGCAGAGGGGTGGGAGTCTTGCTCATCCTCACGCACAGGCAGAGGATCTGCTGGATCTCACGCGACCAGAAGGAGAGCTGCTTACCTGTGGTCATTGACGTTTTCCACAGAGTGGAATTGGGTAAGTCTCCTTGGCGTTTGTGGTCTAGTGCGGGTTGCACTCACGCACAGACAGTTTGGGGTCGTTTTCCCACGTTGTGAGCCTTTCTCACTGATTGTGTTTTGGGGCTGTTGTCTTTCCCACGTTTTTGGTTGGCTGTGGTGTCCAATTGCGTTTTGGGCTGCTATGCTTTCGTATTGAGTCGTTTTCTGCAGTGGTCTGCGTCTGAGTTTCCCTGCTATTTGGGACTGTGTATAGCTGCCATCGTTGGCACTGTGAGTTGGGGCTGTTGCTTGCCACAGTCATTGGCCGAGTCTCCCATGGTTATGCCGGGAGTTCTGTTTCTTATCCACTGTGGGTTGTGGATTGTTGCCACTGTTTTTATTGTGAAATTGAGCTGCTGAAGTACCCTGGTTTTGGGTTGCAGCTGAGTTGTTTTGGCCATGTTAGGGCCAAGAACAACTCCGTGTTGCCTTGTGGGCTTGAGCTGTGCCTCATCTTCTGTTGGGATTATCCCTGGTTGTTTTTCTTTCTTCACAGGGCTATGAAGGGTTTGATTGCTACGGGTATGCAGTGGTTGGTCTTCGGACTGTGCTGGCTTGGCCGCTTGTTGAAGGCCTGTTAACCCCAGCAGTGGTTGGTTTGGCTGTTTTGTGTCCCCTCGGCTATGTGTAAGCCTGCAATTGACCCTTATCCTTGAAGGAATCATGCCCAGCTCGGGGGTGGCAGTGTGCTGAGAGAATGATGAGCATGCTGGCCTATGGTTGGGTGGAACGTTGCAACGACGTAGCTGGTTGCGGGCAAGTTCTTCATTGAAAGATAAGTGCTGCTGCTATTCCATCTCTGCAATTATATTGGTGTGTAATGAGTTATGATGAACATGCTGAATGCTAGGTTATGGACTGTATGTTTGCTTCCGCTGTATGCTTGAAGATAAATGCATCTGTGTATGCCTGTATGCTTGGCATTCCTGTATGTTTGAGTTCTGTAATTGAACGTGTAAATGCTGGAATGTGTGTGCTTGCTTCCGCTGTATGTTTGAGGAATTGTGCATGTAAAATGATGGATTGTGCATCCTGTTATGCATGGTGTTTAAGCTTTCGATTTTCAACATTTGACGAGTGTATATGTTCATGGGGCTGTTTACCCGGTTGTATGTGGTCTTCGTCACGTCCTCCTCGCCCGTCTGAGGGATGGGGACGTGACAAAAGGCCATCCATTCCTCAAAGGTACCTATACCAAACATAATCACATCAGGTACAAAGAGTAGATGTGTGAGGGAAAGCTGAGGCGAAATCTTGATTCCCCTGATTCTGCCATTAACTTTGGCATCCTCAATCAATAAACTAAGCCCTTCAATTACCAGAATGAACAGCAGTGGAGACAAGGGGCATCCCTGCCTGATGCCACGAGAAGTAGTGAAAAGGGGAGATAGGGAGCCATTAACAAGGATGGTAAAATTTGCAGATGAAATATAGCCCAGAATCCAATTCACTCCTACTAGTGGAACCCCGATTTGAAGAAGAATAAGTCTGATGAAAGTCCAATTGACCCTATCAAATGCCTTAGTCAGATCTAATTTTAAAATAAGGGAACACCTATTTTTGGTTTTGACAGTGTGGAGGACTTCCTGCATAATGGCCAAGGGTTCAATGATTTGGCGATTCTTCAAAAATCCAAATTGCCGGGGAGAGATGGATTTGTCCAGAAAGGGCTTAAGCCTCAAAGCTGCAACCTTAGATATCAACTTGTAGACCAGATTGCAGAGTGAAATGGGACGGAAATCAACAAAAGAGACAGACAATTCTTTTTTGGGGATAAGTGCTATAAAGGTGGACTTCAAGGAAGGCACCACCCGACCATCCTTCCTGGATGTCTTAACCATCTTAACAAGATCAGGCCCCAACAAATCGAAGAAAGCCAATAAAATTCAACAGGCCATCCATCAGGACCCGGAGACTTATCTTTTTTGAAGGATTTGAGTGCAGCCTCCACTTCAGTCAGAGTAACTTAACAAGAGAAAGTCTCCCTCTCTTCAGGGCTGATGAAAGAGGGAAATAATCGGATCACTTTGAGTTGGGTTGCAATGTTTGTCAAATAATCATCAGCAAAAATGTTCTTAAAATACTGCATCCCCATAGTCTTGAGTCCCTGATCATCAATGACCAAGTTGCCATCCTCATCTTCAAGACTCCAAATGGCATTATGGTTTTTCCGAGCAGATGCCACAACATGGAAGAATTTTTTGTCAGCGTCACCTTGAAGAGCCCATGACACTCTGCTCTGTAATCTAGCGGATAGCAATTCATGGTCCATCCACTTTTTGAGCTCAAGTCTGAGAACTGCCAATCTGGACTGCTCCCCAGAACTTAATATAGTTGTAGTCGATGAATCTAGTAAAGAGCTTATTTCATCCTCCACAAGAGCTGATTTGTCCTTCAACTCTATAGTTTTTAGTTTAGTCTAGGACTTAACTTTACCTTTAAGGAGATGAAGTTTAACAGAGAGGTCTTCCATGGCATCCTCCGAGGCATTAGACGAAATAAGAGGCCATTCAGTTCTAATCATATGAATAAAATCCTCATTATCCAACCAAGAATGATTGAATTTGAAGGGGAAAGCACAAGAGACCAGATGATCCATCCATTCGAAAAGAACAGGGAAATGGTCAGAGACCCCAGATCAATGAGCCCAAACCCGATATCTGGCAAGGAGGCTAACAAGGTGATCAGATAGAAGAAATTGATCTAGTCTTTTGGATATGCCCTCTTTCCCTATCCTTCCATTCCTCCAAGTAGGTCCAGCGCACGAGAGGGCCACATCCACCAACTCTGAGAAGAGTTTAGTAAAAAAGGGCCCCAGGGGGTCAAGTTGAGCCTTAGAGCCCCATATCTCAGATACATTCAAAGTAAGGTTCAGATCCCCCGCAAGGATCAGGTTTGGTAAGGTAAGTAGTCCACCTCTAGCCACAGAATTCCATTTTTTTTCTCTATTATGGTAAGGACCATAACAATTAAGGATGGAAAGGGGAAAGGTAGATCCTCGAATCAGTTCCTTGAGCAGAATGCCTGCCATAGTGTGATAGGATTTACACTTGATGAGTTTTGGATTCCACCTAGAGAGAATGCCCCCCGAAAGACCAGTGGAACTGATCGCATAGTATTCCCAGCCAGGACAGAGCTTAGAAAAAGCAAGAAGGGCAGGATAAGAACTGGTCATAGTTTCTTGCAGAAGAACAACATCAGGAGAAAGTGAAGAGAACAGGTGACGAAGACTTTTTTGTTTGGCTAAGCCCCCCAAGCCACGGACGTTTAGGGAAAGGATGCGCATTAAGAACCACTCTGTTGAGGGGTCGAAGCTAAAAAGTTTGTCAAGTTGAGTTCTAAAATCTTACTTAGTTTTAAAATCTTATTGATTTGAGTTCTAAAATTATGCCAAGTTCTAAAATCTTGTCGATTAGTTTACCTGAAATAGTGAAAAGTCTTAGTTTTTCAATGGTCATAAAATGTTTAGAACTTTTGATCCCAAACTCTATTTTGGGCATGCCTTATACCATTAAAAAGGTATCACTAAGCTCTATAATATTTCTATTATATATTTTTCAATGTAGAGCACAACAATATCAATGTACAAGGTGGCCCCATTTATCAAATAATTCATAAAGTTAAATGGGGGAATACATGTTGTTTGAGTGGGACCCTCAAATTTGGAAATAAGTTTGATATCTACAAATGTATTTCTCAACCTTGGATAAAGCAAATTGGAGCTTAGTTATCTTTTTGGCTTCATCAAAGATGAGATTCTTAATATGTTCCTTGTGAATGTAAGATATCTGTTGTACACACTTTATTAAGTGATGACACAAAGGAACTTGAATTTGATCTCTTTTGATGGCTTAAACCCAAATGATTTAGATCTCTAGTCAAGTTAGGATTTTACTTTATCTTGCAAGTTTAATGCTTCACGTAAATAATTAATGATTGGCATGCATGGAACCTAACTAGGGTTGTTGTCTAACTTTGTGTCACCAAGGATCATTTGTTTAGTAAGGTACAATAATTTATCATGACATTATAAGAAGTACCTATTGATTATTTCTCCAAATTCTTATTATTATTATCATGATTTGGAAATTTAAATGATATAGAACTAATAGAAATCTATTATGTTGAAAGGATAGAGGAGGAAGAAAATACAAAAGAGAATATGTTGAGATATCAAAGTCTTCATGATATCAAGCATGAAATGATCAAAGTGACTTCAAATTGTGACGAAAACCTTAGTCTTGGCATCACACTCAAAATCAAGAATGTGGACCCTACGTACCTAAAAAATAAGCACTTGCTTATATTTTAAAATCTTACTTATATAAGTATTATTGTCACTATTTGGTCAATTCTCGCTAGTTCATTCAGTTAAGGTGTGGGTCTCGTCAGCAGGGAAACCCAGGCTCAATTACCCTTAGGGGTGAGCTAGTTGGGAGGAAACACCAAAAAATCCAGCCATGCTAAGGGTTGGTGTGGCTCAGGCCGGGTGCGATCCCCAGGTGACTTTCATGGCTTAGATGCCCCTGGGTTGTGGTTCTTAACCAAGGGTTCATTGCTATTGGCCCTGTAGCGAGAAATAAAAAAAATCTTGTCACTATATGATCTCATCATTTGTAGAAAAATGTTTTCGAGATATTCCTAATTATTAAAAATAGATCTTTAAAAAAAGAAAATAGTTTCTTGATTAAAACTTAATTGCCACATGGAAAGAGAATCAAGAAAAAGTAGCTATGGAGAAAATTGTTGTACATGTAACGAGGGAGAAGAAGGGGATTTTTCCTTTGGAAAGATGGATACTATGTTTCTTTAAGAAGAGACCACATAAAGCTCTTAATTTTGATGTAATTAATTTTTTAATCTTGAACAAGAGAGACTATTAACTAGTCAAGGTTGTCACTGGATGTTTTTGTTGTGCTATATAGTTAGCTTAGATTGTTCTTGATGTTCTTTGGTACTCTGGAAGACTATGGGAATGATGACTTTTGTTGTAGATTACTCACAACATGAAATTTTTTATACTCTCTTGTTTCATTATTTTGGTTGGTTGGAGTATGGAATGGTTACTTTTCGCTATATTTACAGGTTATTCTCAACTTGTTGATTGTAATTTGGAATTTATGTAAGAATGTCTTTATGAATTGTTAAGTGGATATTGTTTAATATTACTTCAATTTACTTTAATGTTCTTCTTTTTGTTCTAGTTAGAGTAAGTAGGTTAGTTGGATATAAGGTGGTTGTATCTTTCAACTATAGCTAAAGTTTTTCTTCTTCTTCTTAGCAGGTTGCTAGTAATGTTGAGTTTATGTGATCTTTAGCTAAGTGAATTATTTTCTTGTGATTGATTTTGTCAATCTCCGTTGGCTTTGTATCTTTAGTTTCTAATAGGGAATTCTTCATTTCCATGCTACTTTAGTTGCATTACATTTCTCATATTTAGAACACCAAAATAGTGGAACAAACCATAATTGATAAAACCCTAGAACCAATAATGGTTCTTGGGCCAAAATTGGGATGGGTTTTCCTACACCAAATAGGAGAGGGTATGATTGGACGTTTCTTCTGGGGATAACCTCCACTGTTGATGTTGGACATTTAGACCCATCAACATAATTGACACTAGAAGTAGGGCCACTAACAAGTAGTCGTCAAGTAGAGTTGCATTTTCTTTTGTATTTATTTTCCATGGATCTACCCTAAATCCATCCATGGGATCATGTATTGAGTTTTACAAAACCATTACATGCCATCTCGAAAAATGCATTTAATCTTTTGCCAAAATTTGATGGCGAAGGGAAAACTAGTTCATGTATAGGTCTTCATACATGCGATCATCCAGGAGAATATATGAGATCGATCAAAATTAAAGTCTTCAAATTGCGAACATAATCTTGCAACTACGTATAGCTCGACGAGATCTTTTCGGTGACGTTCGTTTTGCCTCAAACGGACTTTGGACACAAAAGATTTCACGTTTTGAACTTTCAACAAAAACATGTAAAGTTGGGCAAAAAGGGGTACCACGTGGCACCACTATAAGGGTGACACGTGGCATATACAACACTGACATGGGACAATCATAGAACGCCATGTGGAAGGATGCAGTCCAATTGGCAGGCTGAGTTGGAAAGTGATGTGGACCTGTTACAATATGACATGACAAATGGCAGATTGATCGCACAGGTGGCAGCCAAATGGGACAATCATATGTTTCCACGTGGTAGTCCAGTTGGCCATCCGTGTAAAATATTTTTCGCCGAGTTGGAAAGTGATGTGGACCTGTTACAAGATGACATGACAAATGGCAGATTGATCGCATAGGCGGCAGCCAAATGGGACCATCATATGTTTCCCCGTGGTAGTCCAATTGGCCATCCGTGTAAAATATTTACCAACGTGGTAGTCTAGTTGGCCATCCATGTAAAATATTTACCAACGTGGTAGTCTAGTTGGCCATCCGTGTAAAATATTTTTGGTTGAGTTGGAAAGTGATGTGGACCTCTTACAAAATGACATGACAAATGGCAGATTGATCGCACAGGGGGCAGCCAAATAAGATCATCATATGTTTCCACGTGGTAGTCCAGTTAGCCATCCGTGTAAAATATTTACCAAAAGAGTGGTGGGAAAGGGGATCGAACCCCGGACCTACCCTTCGCTTAAATCTCCACACCGCTCGTCTAGCCATGATCTTCGTGAGTTGGTTTTTAACCATATTGATGAGAAATTTTATTTAAAGTTTATGTTTTGTCGAGTTGGACAGAGGGGCAGGGCTCTCGTCCCTCGACCAAACCATACAGTGCCAAATACTATATGCCAACCAAAAATCTCCACAAGAGGAGAGGTCCACGGATTTAAACCCATGACATCCTCCCAATAGTGACAACGCTTGCACCAACATGCCAAACATTCCATTTGTTAAGGGATACAAATTATTTTGTTTTTTAAGTTTGTCTAGGGCGGATTTAAATCCCAAAAAAGGGCGGATTTAAATCCCAAAAAAGGGCGCGCCTCCATATGGACTCAATTAAATGAATGCACCATATAATATGGTTTTATAACCATATATATTATTTAGTTTGGATTTGTTTTATATTTTTCATTTTAGAAAGTGTATTATATGGTGGATTTGCATATATTTTCTCCATTAATTTGTGGATTTTTATCCCATTTAGTTTGGGATCAAATCCCATGGAATGTGTTGATGGGTTATGAGACTTGGTTATACAAGTCAATGTAATTTGTTTTATGAATGCATGAAAGGATGGAAGCTTTTTAGGAGAGAGTGGTAAGATGCCATTATGCCTTTGTAAATGATTTGTTAGCTTGGCTTATTTTTGTAAAGAGGATTTTTAGCCACTCTTGGGGAGGTTGAGAGTGAGAGGCTTTATGATTGACAACGTAAGTCTTTTTTTAAGCAAATTGAAGGATGAGGGCATTTTGTACGTGTTCAAATATTTTTGAAGACTAATAAGATTGGTCCTCATTGGAGCTGGACTCGGAGACGTAGTCCATCAGGGACGAACTCCGTTATCATACGGTGTCCACATTCTTATGGTTTGCATTATTTGTTCATTTATATTCTTTCAGTTATTTTTAAGCCTTTGATAAGCGTGTTATTTCAAGTCTTTTTACAAGTTAATTGGTTTAAGAATTCACATGCAAAATCGAGTAGATCCTGTCATTTTCGGATCATGTGAACTCATATTTCAATTACTAAAAGATCTTAAGGAAAACATAGCATGTAAGTTATTTTCTTTGACATTCATAGGATGCATTCAATGTTGGTATGAGACACTGCCATCCAAATCTATTTGTGGTTGGAAACAATTTAAGGAAGCTTCCTTGGCTTCCCATGATAGTTATCAATTTGAAAATCCTTATCTTGAATTAGCAGAGCTTTGTAAAAGTAAAAATGAATCCTTGGATGATTTTTGTATACGGTTTTTACTTATTTAACATATGTTTCAGAAGAATGAGAGTTCTCATGTGCAAGAATTGCAAGAATGGTTTTCATATGCCCTTTCATTTGAAAAAGAAGATGATTTCCAGGATCAAGTTGAAAATAGTCTTCCAAATATCTTATTGTCATGTGTATATTAGCCTAACCAATTTCATTTGTAATCAGGTGTGGTATAATCTAGTGGGGTTGATGGCTAAGAAGGAACTAGTGTGAGAACTAATTTTGAAGAAAGTCCTACCTTAGATCCTCATAATAATTTTCCAGAATACATGCCTCCAAACATTCTCCCTTCTTGGTTACCTGAGACACACTCACCAGATCTAGAAGTAAGCAAGAACATGATTGAGTACTTGCTTCAAACAATGTTAAATAATGGGGAAGAGACAATTGTGAACTCAACCAATGAAAGTTATGATGAGATACCCTTACCAATTAATCATTTGCATGATGTTGAAATCTCCCCAAAATAAAAATAAATCATGTTCTTTCCTCATGTCTTACACAATTTTGAGTCTGATTTTAAAGAACAACATGATGAAATGATTTCAAACAATGGTTTGTGTTATAGTTTGCACTTTAATTCAATTATGTTAGATCTTTAAACTGGAATATAGACAAGCACAACAATACACAAGAACACAAATATTTTCCTCGGGGAAACCATAAACGATAAAACCCCTCAATTCTTCAAAATAGTTATGTCACTTAGTACAATGTCAAACCAAGATAGAATACCCAAAGATAATATGTCTTCAACAAATTCTTCTTCTCCTTCACTGGCGCACTTGTCTTTCTCTCTCTTGAGTGAACTTGCTTGAGTGAAGTGTGTCCAAATGAGGGAGTGCGCCTCCCTATTTATAATTTACAAGTGACTGACCTAAAAATCTAACTGGGTCGACTTCCTAACCTAACAGTGATGACTTCCCTCTTGGGAGACTTAAAAGTACATTTTACAATATTTCTTCACGAGACTATGGCCCCGACTTACAACAGAGGTTATACCTCAACATTATAGCATGAATAAATACAGTAATGAAATCCTTGAATGGAGGAAAAACAACTCTGACAGAGGTATAATAAAATACAAGAATAATATACAATAGAATATCTTCTGAAGTTACATTTTCAACAACACTCCCTCTTAACTAGGAAGGCATTCTCCTAACCCGGTCATCGTCACAACTGGACAAAGTATCTAGGCATCACCATCATTACTGGATCATCGTCGTTGGATCATCATCATCACTGCTGCATCAAGTCTTATCTTGTTGACCATTGACTAGTGACATATCTGGAATCTATCCGTCTTCAAAAATTCTACAGAGCCAACCTTGTTTCGTGTTGGATGTAGGCCTAGATCCCATCTAGGACTTCATCAAGATATCCGTACAGCGCCAACCCTTTTTCATGTTGGATGTACCTCGTACAATGCTAGTCCTTTTTCACATTGGATGTACCTTGCAGTGCCAGTCATGTTTCATACAGGATGCATATCTATGCAGTGCCAGTCTTGTTTCATACTGGATGCCTTCATAGGGTCAACCATGTTTCATAATGAATGCAAATCTCTGCAGTGCCAGTCTTGTTTCATACTGGATGGCTTCGCAGGGCCACTCCTGTTTCATACTGAATATAGATATCTATAGTGCCAATCCTGTTTCATACTGGATGCCTTCAGAGGGTCAGTCATGTTTCATATTGAATGCAGATCTCTATAGTGCTAGTCCTATTTCATACTAGATGCCTTCGCAGGTTGAATCATGTTTCATATTGAATACAGATCTCTACAGTGCCAGTCTTGTTTCATACTAGATGCAGGCCTAGAGCCATCTAGGACTTCATAGAGCCAGTCCTGTTGCATACTGGATGTGTCTCTTTGTAGGGTCAGTCATGTTTCATACTGAATGTAGGCCTAACACCATCTAGGACTCTCTTCTCGCGATTGACACTGATTTGCACAACTCCAAGCTTGTCCCTAAAGTACTCAAAATTCACTCTCGCCATAGGCTTGGTCAAAATATTGGTTGTCTGCTTGTCCATTGCCACATACTATAGCTTCACTGCTCCTCTGTGCACCATATCCCACATATATTGATACTTAATCTCTATGTGCTTCAACTTTTCATGGAACACCGGGTTCTTGAACAACTTCACACAACTCTGGTTGTAACAAAAGATGCAAGACACCTCTAACTCGAGATCAAACAAATCTGACAATAGCTTTCGAAGCCATATTTCCACACAACTAGTTGAACAAGTTGCAATGTAATCTTCTTTGGTTGTACTAAGTGCCGCACTCGACTTCTTCCTGCTAAACCAGGAGATCACCCCAGATCCCAAACTGAAGCAACATCCTAAAGTGCTATTCCTATATGTGGAACTTCCTGCCCGATCTGAATCACCATAACCATGAAGGTTAATCTTTTGATCCATCGCAAACTAGATCCCATACTCGGTTGTACCCTTCAGGTACCACAATACGTTCTTTGCAACAACCAGGTTAACATGCCTCAAATCTGTCAGAAACTGGCTCAAGGTGTTCACAACAAAGCATATGTATGGCCTTGTGTTCATTAAGTACATCAATGGACCAATCATCTTCATATACATGGTGGCATCAACTATGTCAAAAGAAGCATCACTCAATAGCTTCAAATTTGATGCCATAGGTGTGGGAATAGCCATCATTCCATCATTTCGAACCTCTTCAGAATCTCTGTTGCATAATTTCCTTGTTCAAGGAGTATCCCATCTGAATTCTGCCACACCTCTATTCCTAAGAAGTAGTGCATCATCCCCAAGTCCTTCATCTATAATTTTGCAGAAAGCCTTCTCTTTGTATCTACAATGAGCTCATCCTCTCATGTCAAGAACAAGTCATCTACATATAGTAGGAGTATCACTGGTCTTCTGTCCTCAATCCTGAATTAGAGGTTGGAATCTTCTTTTCTCTTGGTAAAGCCTAATCTCATCAGAAAGCTATCCATCCGGTCATACCACGTCCTGGGTACCTACTTCAATCTGTACAAGGCCTTCTTTAATTTGTACACATGAGTCTATCTGTCACGTGTCTCAAATCTTAGCGGTTGCTCCACATACACTTCCTCTTCAACTACACCATTTAGGAAAGTTGTCTTGATGCCCATCTAGTGTATCTTCCATTTCATTACTACAACTAAGGCTAGTACTAATATGATGGAAGTGTATCTCGCTACTAGTTCAAATGTCTCCTCATAATTGACGCCTTTTGGGAGAATCCATGTGCCACAAACATTGCCTTGTATTTTTCGATGCTACCCTCTGCAACATGCTTGATATTGTAGATCCATTTGGAAGACACTACGAACTTCCCTTCTGGTCTCATAACTATATCCCAGACATCATTCTTCATAATTGATTGGTACTCTTCGATCACTGATTCCTTCCACTCCTTCTTAGTAGCTTCTTCATAATTGGAAGGTTCATTATTAACGATGTTGCATAATAGGGCTACGTAGTTGGAGTATGGTTTTGGTCTTTTGTTTTCTCTATGTGTCCCATCTGGAGTGCCACACCTCTTTGCATCTTGAATAGCTTCGCGTTCCCATACTGGTATTATGTTGTAGGAATTCTTCTCAATGTTGATGTATTTGTAACTTCAGAAGATATTATGATGTATATTATCATTGTATGTTGTTGTACCCCCATTGGGGATGTGTTTACCCCCTTGCGGAATGTCTTAACTGTGTCTAGAAATTGAGGTACAACCTCTGTTGTAAGTCGGGGTAATAGTTCCCAGTGTAACATCATCTAATGTGTATTTGGAGTCTCTCTAGGAGAAGTCGGCCCTATTAGGGAAGACAAGTAGGCCCTAGTCTTATGTTTGGTCAATCACTTAAAGTGTATAAATAAGGAGGCACCCTCCCTTATTTATACACACCTTACACTCTCAAATTCGCATGAGAGAGAAAGAGAGATAGGGGGAGGAGAGATAGATAGTTGTTGAATACTTCTTATTACTGTGTTTGATCATCTTACTATTATGCAGAAGTTTGTGAGGTTTTCTCCTTTATGGTTTCCTCGGTGAAAATATTTGTGTCTTGTGTATATCTTATATCTTATGCATATAGCTGTACTTGTTATTCTTTCAGATAAAGATCCTAATCAAGCTAATAAGATCTAGAAAAACTAACATGGTATTAGAGCCTCTCTGAAAGAAGGCACTGTGCAACTGCAGAAACTAGGGATTCCAAGTTCATGGTGTTCTCTCCATAGATCATCAAGAAAATATGGCTAGGATAACTCTCCTCAGTAGGGCACATATTTTGGTGGAAGCAGTTTTGACGTTGTCACTTGTGCCAAGAGGAACTAGGGCATCAAGTTTTGGAGGCTTCCCACCTCAATTTTCAGAATGTGACCTAACTAAGCCCCTCACCTCAAGGAGGCATATCTTTCCGTCCAAACAGAATTCCCGAACTCCAAGTTTGAAAAATTAGGGTTTCTCTGACAAACCCTAGGTCAGCGAGCTCCAAAACCTGATAGGACAACTCAAAATCGGTAAGATCTAAATCTTTGGTATGCCCATTTGAGTTTCTTATTTGAAAAGATGACTCATCATACTCAACTTGAGGACAAGCTTGGAGGGGCTGATAACTTCCGAACATGGCAGTACATAATCTCCCTGATCCTTGAAGAGAATGATTTGGATCAGTACATCAATGGAGAAGTTCCAGAACCATAGGGATATGAGGATAAGGCTGCTCATAAGAGAAGCATGGATAAGGCTAAGATAATCATTGCAGATTCTATTAAGGATCACCTCATCCCCCATGTGTCCTTATTCAAGACACCAAAGGAAGTGTATGATGCATTGACAAATATGTTTGAAGGAAAGAACATCAATCAGAAGATGACTTTGAGGAACCAATTGAAGAATGTGAAGATACAAAACTCCAGGACTATACAGTCTTACTTCACAAGGGTTTCTCAAATCAAAGAACAACTTGAAGCGATTGAAGAAAATGTCGAAGAAGGAGAAATTGTAATGACTACCTTGAATAGTCTCCCTAGATCATGGGACTCATTCATTCAAGGAATCTATGCAAGAAGGAAGTTGTCACATACCCCAATTTCGCAAAAAACAATTTTATATTATTTGATATTATTTGAGGACAATATGTTAAATTTTATGCTAAGTTGTAATTGATGACTCAGCAGGGTCAAGGATATTTAATGTAATTCTGAATATTTTATTTATAAATAAATAAAGGAGGAGACAACAACTTAAGAGAGTTGTTAAAAGAGTGTTTACTGGTCAAATTGGTGGAGGAGACTGGGTGGAGAGCAAACTGACATGTGGCAGCATCCTCAAACCACTTCCAACTGTTGCAGGTGGCAACCTCCCTACATTTGGGGTCATGATTCCCCAAGAAAGTGGAATCAGAGCAGGTGGCTCAATTAATGAAAACTGGCCCAAAAGACCTAGGCAATCTTTATAAAAGTTCCCATTGAAGAGAGCTGAGGCTGCTCATTCTAGAGAAGTGATCATTCAGGTTGAATGAATGTACTTCAGAGAAATTCAATGGAAGGGAAATATGAAAAGTGTTTGAGGGGATAACTACTGATTGATCTAGTTGCAGCTTTTAAGCTGGAGATCATACTACTGAGAGCAGAGTGTTTACTGAGATATTGAACTAGTCAGTTGACAGAGGGTTCTATCGTTTGCATGCTCCACCAGTTCTCATCCAAGAAGACCAGGAACAGGCTCGGGGGTCCTGAGGAAGCGTTGTTTGAGCGCTCTCCAAAATATTGGTAGGGAGGAACGACCTCCTAACGCTGTTGTCGTCTATCCCAAACAGGTTCTATGTTAGTTTGTTTTGCTGTGTTAGTTAAATAAATCTTAGTTCAACTGATATATGTGAATGTTAAAGTCCAGTATGTGAAATGTTAGAATTTAGTATTCTTTTTAGATTGTTAAAGAAATGAAGTTGATTCAGAAAAGTAATGTGTTAGAATGAAAATAAATTTCTAGACTGTATTTTTACACACCCGGAAAACTAGGCCATACTCTAGCACAGTTAGAATACTTTAAGTAGATGAAAGGAAACTATAAGAAATTGAAAATATTAGATAGGGTTCTGTATCTATAGATAGCAGAGTCATTTATTCAGTGTGTAAATTATTATGTAAAGAACAGTGTTATGGTTATTTACATTTATTGTTTAATGAGTTTAACTAGGTAAAAATGTTGGAAAAGAAACAGTAGAACTATACCAGTAAATAGAAATAAATGTAATTATAAATGTAAACAGTAAATAGAAATAAGCTAAAAAATTACCTATTTAAGAAACAATTATTTACCAGACAAGCTCTAAATCTATGTAAGTTAAACCTCAGGGTTGAAACCCTAGTTCTTATTTTATTTTCTTTTATAAACTTATTTTATAAAAACATGATAAACAAATTAAACTAGAATACTATAAGTATGCACTAGACTGGGTACAGTCTTATCTCAAGAACTTACAATAATTTTTACAAACTCATTTATTTTAAAAGAAAAGAAAATATTTCATTAACATGTTAATATAATTTCAATACCATTGTAACAACGAAAAAGAGGTAAACAAAAACCACACACAACTAATAAATTTAAGAATGTATCTATGCAAGGGTTCTTTTCAATAAACCCTAGTTATTCTATCTTAACTGATAAGTATAAATATATAAATTTTACCTTAAGACTGAGCTTACAGCCTTCACAATAACCTTATCTAATTACAAGAGAAATATTTAACAGTAAAAAAATTATTTCACTGACAGTAAATACGAGCAAACTTCATTCACAGAATATCCTTTATAAGACAAAGTACAATCTAACAGAGTATTCAAAACATAGATTAAGTAAATACCAAGAAGATAAGAGAACCCCCATAGAGTTAAGAAAACGAGTATGATATTACTTAGCCATAAGGCTGTAAATCTTTCTTTTACAAGTGAAGAAAATTTGAGTACAAGTCATGGCATCGAAGCTGGAGCTACCATGCTACAGGCAAGGGTTTTTCTAACAAAAAACTAGTTAAAAACTGAAAACCAAGCATCTAAAGACTGGAGGAACCGAAGCAGTGCTTCCTTTCCACTGAAAACCCTTTTTCCCTTAACCATCGCAAACAGGGAGTTGCCACATTTTAATTGGGGCTTACCTGTTGGTTTAGAGGTCAACTGTTGGAGTATCGGGTACCTCCACATGGTATAACCGTCGCACCTCTGGGAATATAAAACAAGTGGTTTAACCACCACTCCTGGCGATAGGGCCTTGTGCTGGGTTTCAAATGTTCACCAAAATATATAGGTTTTGGTGTAACATCAAACCTTACATGGTATTAGAGCATAGGTCTCAGGTTCAATTCCCCCGAGCTACGCCGGAGGCGGGGTGTTGGAGTATCGGGTACCTCCACATGGTATAACCGCCGCACCTCTGGGAATCTAAAACAAGTGGTTTAACCACCACTCCTGGCGATAGGGCCTTGTGCTAGGTTTCAAATGTTCACCAACATTTGCAGGTTTTGGTGTACCGACAAACCTTACATCAACTAGCGTTGGAGAGAATCCTTCCAAGCCTGTTTACAAACTGTCACCTACAAGCAAACCCAAAGATTATAGTTTAAATCTGTATTTATTAAATTCTTAAATCCGTAACTTGAAAACTATAACTTTAATGTGATAAGATCCTCACCTGAAGGCGAAGGAATCTGGAGCCGAGGAGGAATCGAACCAGCACGACGAACAACACACTTTGAAGAACAAACACTCGTGCTCACATGTGACAGAGGCAGCGGGGTTCACATTCCAAATTTCACCAACGATGGAGAAGGTTAAACACTATGGCAAGGGAAACACAAGGAACCAACACTCAAAACCATGGACGGAGTAACACCACTCTCACGACGACACAGTTCCTGCAGAAAGAACCAAAATATGAGCTGGGTATTTCTCAACCCTCATGCAAAGAGTTGCAACACTTCACTACACACAAGATGGAGCTGAAAAACAAGAACAGGCGAGCCCTCATGGCCGCAGAGAAACCAGGCAGTGCAAAGCCAAACCCTTGACGAAGAATGAGGAAGTTAGGGTTACGTGGTAAGCTTTTAAAACATCCATTGCACGGTGGAGGCTGCTCCACGTGCCCACCGAAATATTCAGTCCACAGTGGGTCGAAGGGTATAGTTTATACTGCAATGTCGAGAAATTCAAATTATTTCCAATAATTTAAATAGAGACAACAATGATAATGTAATTACAAAGTCAAAAACATATCATTACAATGATATACCATAAAGTCAAGCAATGGTAAAGAACCAAAACTTATAATTGCATCGTTATCCTTATTTTATGATAACCTTGTAATCTTTATTGGTAAAACATTTATGGAAAGTTCATTAGTATAGTAAAGGCCTTTGAACATGAGTCGATAGTACCACTATTGACCATTTTATACAACCATAACGATGCATGACTATGTTATTATAACTAGTTTTATGTAAACACTAATGGGCAAGAAATTAGTTTATAAATCAACAATGTGTATATAAAAATAAATAGTATTTAACCCTGGAATAACTCCTACATTTATATATATGGTCTAAAGTGCCTTGGTATAAGTTAAACTTCTTAGAAGTTGGTGATCTTTTGGGTCTTCATAAGGAACCATAACTCTAAATGAATCAACCAATGTTAGATTAGACTTAGTAAATGAAGATAGTAAGGCTATCCAGTANACTATTGTGCAAGTGAACATTTATGTCTATAATACAATAATAAGCTGATAAATTTCCTCTACTAGAGCATGATTAAAAGTAGAGCTAAGGGTTCTAATGTAAGCTCGTTCTTGGAAGGCCTTAGATTTATTTCCATGCTTATAAGCTGTGTTTTAAATTCTAGAAATAACAACAACAGTAAACTCTTATTTCAGCAAAAGTGTTGTTATACTAAATCATGAGCTCTATGTAGAACTTGTAAGTAACTTAACTTATAGTTGGAAAGAAGAATTGTCTGAAGTATAAGTCATTCTAATGAAAGACATTAAGTATGACAAGGTTATTGGTATTTACGACATAAACTTAAAATGTTGTCTTAAATGCAAAACAAATAAAGAAAAGTTACTTTACCTCATAGTATATCGATTTTTACTGTAGAATTTTATATATGCTAAAGAAGTACATCTGGATTTAATGCTTAAACAAACTCCTACTTGTTCAAAAATTTACCTGTTGAACCTGTAAGATCCAGAATTCCAGCTAAGTTAGCAATTGCTAAGTAAGTCCTAGTTAGAACATAACTTCTCACCTACTTGACAAAATCAAACCATCAATACAACTAAAAGTAACTAAATGTAGGTCATTTACATAACACATCAAAATTAAAGTAGTATTAGTTCCAAGTTAATCATTACTTTTGTTAACTGTTTCATTTTTCTGCTAACCGCTAGTAGTTATCAAACTACGACTATAGACATTTTATGTTACATCAAAATTTTTTAAATTTTTGTAAAAATTTGGGGTTTTGACAGAAGTTGATCTCTTTCAACAGACTTCGAGGAGAATGTGCAGAAGAAGAAGCTAGACTTGTGACAAGAGAAGAAAAGATGGGAGCAATTGATGGTCAAGCTCTCACAGTTCACACTAGAAAGAACTTCAAGAAGAAGGAGAAGAAGGAGAAATTTCATCACAACAAGAAGAAGGACAAGAAACAAAAGAATACTAAAAGAGATACTTCAAATGTTTGATGCTATACTTGTGATGAAAAGGGACACCTTGCAAGAGATTGTCCCATCAGGAAAAGAGACACCATGCTCATGTTGCCGAAGATGATGAACCAACAAACAAAATATTTAGAAGGGATAAATATGATTCAAATGAAGAGTATGTGCTAATATCAACACTTACTGGCACTATCTCACATAGAAGCAATGATTGGCTTGTGGATAGTGGAGTTTCTAAACATATGACGAGATAAAATGAATCATTCGTTAATATGTCTGAACATGACTCACCTCACAAGGTGAAACTTGGGGATGACTATCAATACCCCATAAAAGGAAGTGGAGAATCTTCATACAAGCTTAACTCTGGGAAATCTTTAAAGAAGAAGGATGTGCTATATGTTCCAAGATTGAAGAATAATCTTCTCTCCATTTCTGCACTAGATGCAAAAGGGATTAGGGTTGCTTTTGTCGAAGGACAAGTTCTTATATGGCCCAGAGGAAAGACAATAGAGGATATAACAGTGATTGGAGAAGAATACAGAGGCTTGTACAAGCTGAAGGGACAACTTGAACAAGCACTGGTTTATGAGTCGATTGAACCAAGTGAATTATGGAACAGAAGGCTTGCACATGTGCACTACAGGAAACTACTAATGGCAAGCAAAGCAGTCTTAGGACTGCTACAGATCTAGGCAAAGCATAAATACATTTGTAAAGGTTGTGCACAAGGAAAGAATGTGAAGAAGACATTTCCCAGCAGTGAGAGCAAATATAAAGGAATACTGGAGACAATACACTCAGATGCATGTGGACCCATGTCCTATATTTCATTAAGCGGGTATGTGTACTATCTTTCCTTTATAGATGATTTATCACGTAAGACTTGGATATATTTATTGAAAGGGAAAAGTAAAGTTTTCAGAAGTTCAAGGAATATAAAGCCTTGTTCGAGAACCAAACAGACAGGAAGATCAAACTCTACGGTCATATAATGGTGGAGAGTTTACTTCGGAAGAATTCAAGGAACTTTGTAGAGAGTCCTGGATTAAGAGGGAGTTGAGCACTCCATACAATCCTCAAGATAATGGGGTTGCATAATGAAAGAACCGAACCATCATGGATGCAACAAAAGCTATGCTGCATGATCAAGATATTCCTATGCACCTTTGGGCAGAGGCAACAAGAACAAGTGTGTATGTACATAACCGTACTCCTCATCGAGTACTCGACAATAAGACTCCTGAAGAGGCTTTCTTAGGAGAGAAACCAGAAGTCAACCATCTGAGAATATTTGGCTGCCCAGTATACATACATATCCCAAAGGAGAAAAGGACCAAGATCGATCCTTTTGGGAGGAAGGGTATATTCATAAGATACAATGATACATTAAAGGCCTACCAAATATACTTCCCAGGATTCAAGAAGATTCAAAATCAGTAGAGATGTAACCTTTGATGAATACTCAGCATACTTCAGATCTAGGAGGACACCCATTTAGGATGTTGAGGAACCTGAAGAAATGAGAGGCTGAGATATGGAAATTAAAGAAGCAAATCCATAGAACCATGAAGATCATGACATGACAGAACCACAAGAGTAGGTAGAGACATTCCTTGAGAAGGACTCCCACAAGAGGAAACCAACATGGCAACTAGAGCTCATACAAGAAGCTGAAAGGTATGGCGTTCCAGAGGGAGTACCTAGAGAGAGAAAATGGAAAATCGCTACAATAGCTATGTGGCTCTGTTGCATGACATCATTGACAGAGAGCCTTCCACCTATGAAGAGGCTACATAAAAGAAAAAATGGAAGGATGCGATGATCGAGGAATATCAATCAATCATGAAGAATGATGTCTGGGAGATAGTTCTGAGATCGAAAAATAAGTATGTCATGACTTCAAAGTGGATCTACAAGATCAAGCATGTTGTATATGGAAACATCGGGAAATATAAGGCAAGATTCATAGCATGAGGCTTCTCATAGAAAGAAAGCATAGAATACAAAGAGACATTTGCACCCGTGGAAAGGTACACTTCCATTAGGACCATACTTGCTCTGGTAGCAGTTATGAAATGGAAAATACACCAAATGGATGTCAAGACATCTTTCTTGAATGGTGTAGTTGAGGGGAAGTGTACATGGAACAACCACTGGGATTCGAGACACGTGATAGGAAAACCCATGTGTGCAAATTGAAGAAGGCCTTGTATGGATTGAAACAAGCACCGAGGACATAGTATGATAGGATGGATAACTTCCTGATGAGCTTGGGATTTACCGAGAGTAAAGAAGATTCCAACCTCTACTTCAAGGTGGAAGACAGAAGACCAGTGATACTCCTACTATATGTCGATGACTTGTTTCTAACAGGTGAAAAGGAACTCATTAAAGATGCAAATAAGATACTTGCTACAGAGTTCGAGATGAAATACCTAGGTATGATGCACTACTTCTTAGGCATGGAAGTGTGGAAGAGTGCAGATGGGATCTTCCTTGGTCAAGGAAAATATGATGGACTGATGGAATGCAAGGAAATGACCACACCTATTGCATTTAACTTGAAGCTTCTGAGTGATGCTTCATCCGAGACATTTGATGCCACGATGTATCGTTGGATGATTGGCTCATTAATGTATCTGACGAATCAATGCTCATTAATGTATCTAACGAATATGAGACCAGACATATGATTTACGGTCAACACCCTGAGCTAGTTCCTGACGGATCTGAGACATGTTCACCTGATAGTTGCAAATCATATATTGAGGTACCTAAAAGGTACAGTGGATTATGGGCTCAAATCATAATATTAACCTACACAGTTATGTTGATTCAAATTGGGCAGGTAGCGCCATAGATAGGAAGAGAACCTCAGGGTGATGCTTCAGTTTAGGATTTGGCATGATCTCCTAGTTCAACAGGAAGCAATCATGTGTGGAGCTGAGTACAACCGAGGAATAGCATGTTGCCGCTTGCTCGGCTAGTTGTGAGGTAGTGTGGCTTCGAAATATACTGTGTGACTTGTTTGATCTCTAGTTGGATGTGACTTGTATCTTTTGCGACAATTAGAGTTGCGTGAAGCTGTCCAAAAATTATGTGTTCTACGACAAGTCGAAGCACATCGAGATCAAGTTCCACTATATAAGGGATATGGTGCAAAAAGGAGCAACAAAGCTCCAGTACGTGGCAATTGATGAGCAAATAGCCGATGTGTTGACCAAGCCTCTTGCAAGAGTGAAGTTAAGTACTTCAAAGAAAAAATTGGTGTGATCCAGATCGAGACACCTCAAAAGAGAAAGTGATATGTTCTAGCATAGCTAGAGAGATAGGTTGTCTGAGTGTAAAATCCTGGCGAAGCTCGTAGGTTTCTCATAAGTAATCATCACTATAGGTTTTCCTTGGATGTAATCAGTCCTAGCGAAGCTCTCAGGTTATCCTTGGATGTAATCAATCTTGATATGTTATGGAAGCATAATATCTCACATGGGAAATGAGACAAGTTTCCCGAGAGGGAAAAATTCGGGTACAGCAGGATGTTTGGACATAATCAGTCTTGTAGGTTGTCGTCGGATGTATTCAATCCTAGCAAAGCTCGTAGGTTATCCTTGGACATAATTAGTCCCGAGATGGATTATCTGAATGTAAAAATGAGACCTGGCATGGTACGCATGTTATTCGGATGTAATAAGTCATGTGGGTTGTCTGAGCGTACAAAAAAGAGCTAGCATGGTACACAGGTTACTCGGATGTAATACACCCTGAAGGTTATCTGAACGGAAAAGATCCTAGACGCAGGTTGTTCAGATGTAATTCCTTGAGGTTGACCTAGAACGCAAAAAGTCTTGATGCAATAGGTTGTTTGGTCGTAATCAGTCCTTACATATATATCCATATATGTGTGTTCCCATGTTGAGATGATAAGGTCATGAAGCACGAGAAGTGCACCTAGGTGGTTCTTTGATAGAACACAGGTCGATTGTGGAAGGCTTTATGTGTTTTGTTTTGTTTTGTGCATGACAAAAGAGATGATTTGGATATGAAGAGATGACGACAGAAGACGCAGATTATTGCCGTGGCAATGTAAAGAAGGTCTTGGACAGTTCCTACGTGATGGCTTGCTCGAGATGTGATGAAGACTTAATAGACGACTAGGCCTACATCCAACATGAAAAGGTCTCACTTTGTAAAATTTTGATGACAGATAGTATGGCACGATGATCAAATAATAAGATGATGATGGCAACAACTATGATGATGACTCTATGACTCCGTGATGACGAAGACTTGACCAGATGTGTTGATGACTGTGAAGGGAGAGAATACCTTCCTAGTTAAGAGGGAGTGTTGATGTATTTGTAACTTCAGAAGATATTCTGATGTATATTATCATTGTATGTGGTTGTACCCCCATTGGAGATGTGTTTACCCCCTTGCGGGATGTCTTAATTGTGTCTAGACCTTGAGGTACAACCTCCGTTGTAAGTCAGGCCAATAGTACCTAGTGTAACATCATGTAATGTGTATTTGGAGTCTCTCTGGGAGAAGTCGGCCCTATTAGGGAAGAAAAGTGGGCCCTAGTATTATGTTTGGTTAGTTACTTAAAATTTATAAATAGGGAGGCAGTCTCCCTCATTTATACACACCTTACACTCTCAAGTTTGCATGAGAGAGAAAGAGAGACAAAGGGAGGAGAGATAGATAACTATTGAATACTTATTATTACTACTTTTGATCATCTTACTACTATGAGGAATTTTGCAAGGTTTTCTCCTTTATGGTTTCCTCGGTGAAAATATGTGTGTCTTGTGTATCTCTTATATATTATGCATCTAGCCGTCCTTGTTATTCTTTCAGAAAAAGATCCTAATCAAGCCAAAAAGATCTAGAAAAACTAAAACTCATGAGGTGGATCTACATGTTCTTGAGGTCCTGCCATGTCATGATCTTCATGGTTTTCTTGAGTCATTTTTTTCCATAACTGTATCTTTGGTTCTGGGGACTTTGGGTTCTTCAACATCTTCAATGTGGAATTGTTTTGACTTCTTATAAGATGAGACTTCATCAAAAGTAACATATCGAATGGTCTCGGTCTTCTTGAAAAAAAGAAAGTAGATTCAATATGATTTTGATTTGTCATTGTATCCCACAAATATGCCCTTCTTTCCTAAAGGTTCTAACTTTGTCCTATTTTCTTTGAGGACATGTATGTACACAGGGCAGGCAAATATTCAGAGATGGTTGAATTCTGGTTTATTTCCCAAAAAGAATTCTTTTGGAGTCTTGTTATTTAGAACACGGTGAGGTGTTCTATTTTTTACATACACGACTATTCTTATTGGTTATTCCCATAGGTGCATTGGAAGGTCTTGGTCATGAAGCATCACCTTTATTGCTTCTATTATCGTTCTATTCTTCCTTTCTACAATGTAATTTTGATGAGGATTGTAGGGAGTGCTCATCTTCCTCTCGATCCCAGATTCTCGGCATAGGTCTTTGAATTCATCTGAAGTGACTTCTTTGCCATTGTCTGATTTTAAGGTCTTGAGATTATTTTCGGTGTGATTCTCTACCAAGGCTTTGAATTCTTAGAACTTGCTAAAAACTTCATCTTTTCCTTTCAAGAAGTAAATCCAAGCTTTAAGAGAATAATCGTCTATGAAAGAAACATAGTATGCATACCCTCTTAAGGAATTGAATGACATGGGGCCGCATACATCTGAGTGGCTTATTTCCAAGATTTCTTTCGCCTTTCTTTCACTGCTTGGAAATTGTTTCTTTACATTCTTTCCTTGCACGCATCCTTTGCAAGTTCCTTCATGTTTTGCTTGGAATTCGAGAAGGCCTGATACTGGTTTGCTTGCAATTGGTAGAGCTCTATAGTGTACATGTGCAAGCCTACAGTGTCATAGTTCACTTGGTTCTATAGAGTCATGAACCAAGGCTTGCTCTGGTTGTCCTTTTAACTTATACATACCTCCCTCTTGCTCTCCAATTATTGTTGCATTGTCTATTGTTTTTCCTCTTGGCCACATGAGTACTTGGCCATCAACAAATGCAACACATAATCCTTTAGCATCTAAAGCTGAAATGGAGAGGAGATTTTTCTTCAAACCTGGTATGTAGAGAACATCTTGCATCTTCATTGACTTTCTTGATTACAACTTGTAAGAGGCTTCTCCACTCCCTTTTATGGGATATTGGTAGTCGTCACCAAGTTTCACCTTGTGAGGTGACTCATGTTCTAATAGGTTGATGAAGGATTCTTTCCATCCTGTCATATGCTTGGAAGCTCCACTGTCCACCACCCAATCATTGCGTCAATGGGTAATGGTACCAACAAGATCTCATATCAAAACATATTCTTCACCACTTGAAGAAAATTCTCTTGTTCTCTTGCTTGTGGGTTCATCATTTTCTGTAGTATGTGCATGATGCCTCTTTTTCTTGTTTGCCTTGGAAGATCCTTTATTTATGAGACAATCCCTTGAGAAGTGGCCTTTCTTGTCACATGTGTAACATCTGAGATTTGTGTAGTCCCTTCTCGGTCTATGATTCTTTTGGAATTTATTGGGCCTTTTGTGAGAGTGATCCTCCCTATTTCCTTCATTTTTCTTTGCTTGAGTTGTTAGATCTTGATCATCTTCTACTGAACTTGATTAGTTTCTTTCTAGCACATATTCCTTGAATGAATTAGTTCCATGACCTTGGAAGTCCATTCGAGGTAGTCATCACAATCTCTCCTTCTTCAAAATTTTCTTCAATGGCCTCTAGTTGCCCCTTGATATGAGAAACCCTAGTGAAGTAGGACTGAATGGTTTCTGAATGTTGGATCTTCACGTTCTTGAGTTGTTCCTCAAGGTCATCTTCTGATTCATGTTCTTTCCGTCAATTTGCTTGGTTAAATCATCGAACATCTTCTTAGGAGTATTCAATGAAGATACATGAGGGATGAGGTTATCCTTGATAGAATCTGCAATAATCATTTTAGCTCTTATCATGTTCTTCTTGTGGTGTTCCTTTGCCTCTTCTCCATCTGGTTCTGGAACGTCATTATTGACATATTTTTCCAAGTCATTCTCCTCTAGGATAAGAGAGGTTCTATACTTCCATGCTCGAAAGTTATCTGCTCCTTCAAGCTTATCCTCAACCTTGGTGTGATTCATCATCTTGATATGAGAACTTCAAATGGAAATAACAATGAAGTAGATCTTACCAATTTGAGATGCTCAAGTTGATCCTGGATCTCGCTGACCGAGGGTTCCATAGAGAAACCCTACTTTTCCAAACTTGGAATCTTGAAATTCTGTCTGGATAGAAAGATGCGCCTCCTTGAGGCGAGTTGTTTGAGGTCCTTTACCAAATTATGTGGAGGGAAAATTCAAAAACTTGATGCCCTAGTTTCCTTCGATAGTAATGATTAGGTCAAAATTGAAACTTCTCCAAACAAGAATCTTTCTCCACCAAAAGATGCGCCTCCTTAAGGTGAGTTATCCTAGCCCTCTTTTCTGGAAATTTCATGGAGAAAGTTTCTAGAACTTGGAAGCCCTAGTTTTTGCAGTTGCACAGTGCTTTCTTTCATAGTGGCTCTGATACCATGTTAGAGTTTGCACTTTAATTCAATTATGTTAGATATTTAAATTGAAAGATAGACAAGCACAAAAATACACATGAACACAAATATTTTCCTCGGGGAAACCATAAAGGAGAAAACCCCACAGCTTCTTCAGAATAGTTTCATCACTTAGTACAATGTCGAACCAAGATAGAATACCCAAAGATAAGATGTCTTCAACAACTTCTTCTTCTCCTTCACGTGCACACTTTTGTTTCTCTCTCTCGAGGGAACTTGCTTGAGTGATGTGTGTCCAAATGAGGGAGGGTGCCTCCCCATTTATACTTTACAAGTGACTAACCTAAACACCTAACCCGACCAACTTCCTAACCTAACATGGCTCACTTCCCTCTTCGGAGACTCAAAAATACATTTTACAATATTTATTTAGGGGACTATTGCCCCGTCTTACTACAAAGGTTTTACCTCGATATTCTAGCATGATCAAATACAGTAATGACATCCTTGAACAGAGGAAAAACACCTCCGACGGAGGTACAATAAAATACAATAATAATATACAATAGAATATCTTCCAAAGTTACATTTTCAACAACCGTCTCTAGATATATTCCTTAATGAAATAATTATTAAATCTGTTGAAAATTTGAGTAATGAGTCAATTCAAGAAAACAAAAGGCTTTCACCTATTAATGGGAATCACAAGCAAACAAAAGGTACAAACGAAGACTTGATTTTAAGTTAGCTATCTTACGCAAAAAAAAAGAAAAAGCCTTGTCAAATCCCTTGAATTGTTAAAGCTTAGGATGGATTGAAATTAAGAGTTTTCTTACTAAATATGCACTCATCGATGAGTTTGAATCATAGATAAGTGAAAAGAGGAGTGTATTATTAATGGCACATACCTTTTTAGTTTTTTTTTAACACTCTGTAGCAAGATCATTTTGCATATTCTCACTTGGAGAATGGCCTTCACAATTATGTTTTGGTTGTCCCATTTACTTTGATCTTGTGAGGGCAAAACATAATTATTATCTATTAGATATAATCGCAAATCAAAATATAAATTTTTATCCATAAGACACCAGCGTGAAGGTTTTGATCATCAAGGGAAGAGGTTGATTATAGGAGACTTAAATCATGAAACATTTAATGAGTATTCAAAACCAAAGAAGGAAGCATTGCCAAACTTAAAGCCTATCTTCATGAACAGTGTAAGAAATGAAAATTTACCAAGAAAATGATTTTAATGAAAAGTCATTTTGAAAATCCAAGCAACTACAATGATCATGTATGCTATTTATTTTAATTTTCTTTGTATTCCAATATTACAAGACTTGCTTTCAAGGTATCGTTGGAGACTGGCTAGAATAAATTTTTTTTCCAACAGTTCCCTCAATTTCATAAGTTTCCATTATTCCTTTGCTATGAATCATCTTCAAAATGTTATAAATTTTTCAATCACATAGTACACAATACACGGACTATACACATCTATGAAATATCTTAACATTCCTATAGGTGTTGAAATGAATTGATGATTGCATTGGATTAATCACTTCACCTAATGTTGAATCATTCAATGTAGGATAATATATGAGTAGTTTAGTTAGTTTAGAACTTGTTTTTTTCCCCACTTTCTAAAATAGTTTAATAGCATACTTCAACTATTTGATCGTTATTATCATTAGTGAGTTAACCTAGGTGTTTTGTTTTCAAAGTTTTTTGCCCTTTTTACTCGGATGATTTCTTTTTATTTCTAAGTAATGGTACAAATATATTTTTTGTATAAATTTGACCATCTCTTGATTGGTATGAAATATTTATGCAAAGGTATTTCTTTGTTGGCATAATCTTGGGATGCAACTCATCATTTCGCTCATTGATCTAGACATTTGTATGATTTATATTTCTCAAAGATTGGAGGTCCCAACTTCTTGAGAATTTGAATGCTCTTATGATTGCAAAAGTAATGGTGCATGCTAGAGCTTGGCATTGATTTGACAACTAAAAAATGGGAAAGAGAAAATATGGAAAACACATGTAAAAAAGTGGAAGCTGGAGAATATATTCATAATTTTAATACGCATTTCCTATGAGCTTGTTATCGCATCCATGATAACCATAAGCTTTCAACTCAAGTCATTTACGACAAGTATGTGTTTTCTCTTCCCAAAACTCCGACTATCATTTAAACGAAGCCTATAGGAAGCACACAATCTTGAGAAAGGCTTGTAAAGGTAACCCTTAAATAATTTTCCCTCTTTTACTTTGAATAATGCGAAGTATCTTGAAAAATATAAGGTTTAAAAAATTACGAAGTTGGAAAATCAAATTAAATATTTGTATAATGAAGTTGTTTCCTTGCAAAAAGAAATAAATTTTCATGTCAAGCTTTGTATATAAACCTCAAACACCTTTCAATATGAAAATAAAATCAATTGTGAATTTTATTGAAAAATATGATAAAAACTTTCTTTGTCAAATAGACATATGTACAATGAATGCCTTGCTTATACCTGTTGTTGTTCATAATATAAATATGAATGTTTAGAAGAGAATTACAACTTGAATGCATCTAATTTTCTGAGTCAAGGAGATTTTGCGTTATATGATTTTATACATTTATCTTTTGCATAATTCGACATAGGTTTAGATCATACCAACTAGTTTTAGCCAAAGAAGATAAGGCCAAAAATGAATGGGATGTCTTATGATTCCACCATAGTGAACAAAAGGAGGATGAAATTGACCAAGCATTTTTATTCCATGGGGACGTTAGTTATACTTTATGCTACCACGACATGGCATGTGGCAAGTGACGTGGCACCATACCAAACGTGGACCATATGTGGCGAATTTGGGATTCACATTGTCATATTCTTGTTTAATCTCATGTCCCTGCCACATATCAGGGATTAACTCACCTAACCTGCACGATCCAATCTTTTTCGTTCACAGCAGGATCTCCTGATCATCCTTCGATCACTTAAATATTTTGCAAATGGTCAGGATTACATAATCAAACTTGCCTAATCGCATCTCATCCATTTGCAGTGAGGCCCTCGAATTAACTCGTAAGTACTTACGATATGTGCAAATAGATCGGATCTAGGAATACAACCTGCTTGATACAATATGAGACATTCATGAGGGATATCCCTCCATTGACCCCTGATATCACCTGATTATGTGAATGGACGTGGTCTATTGATCCAATGATCCCTTGATCTCTATTCTTCGATCATATTTGGATTTTTCAATGTGGCCTCTACTAACCAAAACCATAATTTTTCGCAAAAATATTTCATCAACACTTCTTACGTGGCTAGAGCCTGAATGTTGCCTTTAGGAGCTTTATTTATTTCTAAGCACATGGAACTGGCCCATGCAGTCCTAACATTGCAACCTGGAGATCTAATACCATTATGTAAAGTCCCCAACCTCCTATGTTAACCTTCAAGGCCAATGGGGGGATCTGAGTACTACCTTTGCTCAATTACCTTCCAGTAACTAGCCTCCATGGGAAACATGATATGTAAATGCATGAAAGGCAATTATAAATACAAGCATAGTAGATTAAACACCCATAGACACACATGCATATAAGCAATTGTTCATTACATAAATAAATGCAACTATTGGATAAACACAAACACTAAATACTTATCTTCAATGAAAGCTAGTTCAAGCAATTGCTTGTGTAAGAGTAATGTTCCAACCAACCATGGATATCAAACTTTGATACCACTCTTGAGCCAAGATATAAGGCCTCCAGGGCAAAAAACACCTTCAAGATTTGATCTCCCAACCCAAAATGCATTTTCTCTAAGTGCTTAGCCAAAGCTCATCTAGAGCTTCTACATGAATCTCACTTAGCTTTCACAACCATGGTACTCCTTCCAACTTCCCCACACAATATAAGGAAGAAATTTCCCTTCACTGCTCGATAGAGTCCCTTAGGAAATCCAACCCTTATAGTGCTTACCAATGTGTGGAGTAAGAGTCCAAGCAACTATGTGCCTTTCAAGCATTCCAAGTAGAAATCAACCATGGATTCTCAAGCATTTCATGAGTAGTGAATCTCATGATAAGGTTCTATATGCCCAACCTCTATTCTCTATTATAAGCAAGTTGGTTCTCTTCCTTGCTATTGCTTTGTGGCTTCCTATTGTATGGTATGGGCTTAACGTATCCTGTGTGGTTTGTTCTCCCTTGGTTTTGCTTGGCTCAAATGATTTGTTCCAATGGATATGAGAGGATGGAAGACAAGATAATTGGCATTGCTTCTAATCCTAGAAGAAAGGACTCTTAAAAGGTCAGAAAGGTAGTACTACCCTGACTCTTCCATAACTACATGAGAAGACTTTCTCACTAACCTCACACAAGCATTCAATTATTGAATAAAATAATTTAAGGGGAGACATTGGCTTATTTAAGCCATAATACAAATTTGATGGGTTATAGGATTGACACATGGAATCATAGGGTTACTTGCCTATTGTGAGCCCCTTTTCCTCTTCCCCTTTAGTGGAATCACATACCCTCTTAGTTGCTTCCCCACAAAACCATCTTGGACCTTTTATATTATTTTCCAGTATTATATTTACATAGATTGATTCATTATGTCAAGCCAACCACATGGTCGAAGAGCTATATCTACATCACACATGCATATACTATTCACTAATGGTGCCTTGGCCTTGAGCACCACACTAGGAATTCATACTTAGTATATTTAAATCATTTAACTTAATCTATTTCGATACATTCCATGGGTCAAAACCATGGTATTACATTAACCTTAAAATAAGAAAAGGGGAAGTTTGTGTGCCCAACGCTAGGGTAGATCCTATTGCAAATTCATTCATATGTTTGAAGGATCAAGACCGTGCATTGTGTTGTCATGCCAATTAAACTAGTTCCAACTTAGGGAACCTTAGGGTGGGTACTAAAGGGGTTTACAGAAGGTTGGACAAGTTTAAGGTAGCCAAAATGGAATGTCCAACAAGATATTACAAATTATTAATTAATAACCAGCAATTACAAATTATTGGCTAATCATATCAAGATTGCAAATTTATTAATCTGCAAAATGTAATTCACTATTATCATAACCAATAAATGCACATAATAATGTACTAACTATCAAAAGAGTTATAATTTGCAACCAATAATTAATTTCCTTAACTACTCATTATAAATGTATTGTTTCCTTTGAGCTTTACTTTTTAATTACAAGTAATAAAGAGAGAAAATATGTAGGCATACCTATAAATTGGTGAACAAAACTTGCAACTAAATGTAGCTAGAGACCAACAAGCTTCTACAACTACTAGAAACCAACAACGAACAATAATGGGAAATACTTTGAGGGACCAAAAATCTGCACCTAGCAAATTGTCTGAATCAAATATTGAGAGCCCACGAGCCCTTAATCAATAAGGGATCAAGGGCTCTCAATCATTGATTTAGACAATCAAATATTGAGAGCACCCAAGCCCTACGACAATCTAGATTTTTGTTGTCTTCTGTATAATGCTCTCGACTCCCATCAAACCAACAAGATCTCTACCTCAAAGAACACGAAGAAAAAAAACTAACATAATCAAATTCCCAACCAGCTCTCCCCTCCTCTATAAGAACCACACTCCAAGCCCACAATTCAAACAAAAAAGCAATATGTTATTTGCATGAATACCTCAACTTGTTATCCCATATACATGCCTCTGCAACTAGCCCCCCCCTTTTTGTAAGTCAGTATTCACATTATATTAAAACAGAAGGTCCTTACAAAACAGGTGACACAGTCATCGATACACACTAATCATCCACCCCAAATTTAACACCTAGCAAGCACAAAGAGATTGATGCTAAAAAAAGGATACCCATACCCCCTGAATTACATCTTCCATAAGAGAAATCAACAAAACTTCCCAAACCCACAGACTCAAAATCCATAAACCCAGACTTACTACTACATGAAACATTAAAAAACCAAACCACCACACCATCATTACAGACATACAAAACCCACATACTCAAACTCCATAAGCCCATAATTACCAATACATGAGCTAGTAAAAAATCCAATCCACTAGGCCAGCTTTACATACACAAAAAACCCCACCCAGCTTTAAAAGCTAGTAGGGTCAAGATACTGGAAGCCTGTCAAACTTCTATGAGCATCGTTCCTTCATAGACTCCACTATCCAGTTGATTAAATAACCCATTGCTTTATAGAGAACCAGAAAAATATGAAAAATAAAAAGCTTCGGAATTAGGCAACTCCACATCCAGTAAATCGCATAAACATGAAGGAAATTTAAACAGATTCGTAAAACCAGGAACACCATCAAAATTGATAAGAGTAGATGTAAACAAATTTCATAGGGAAGACCAGACTCAGCAACAGGCTTCTTATAATAAGATATAAGACAAGTCTTGACCACCGCCATGATTAGTACCTGGGAAATCAGACTTCTCAGCTTCAAGCATAGAAGAAGATGGGAATTGAAAACCCAAACAAGAAATCAGAAAATCCACTTTAGCCTCGACCCGCTGGACCGAGGCCGATATGGAATCCTTCCATGGGTCTGGAGATGAACCGCCTGAATCCTTAGAGTGACGGTCCCAAGCAGCCCGACCAACCAGGTTTTTCATAACCCAAAATAAAGCTACAGTTTTTTCATATAAGCTCACTCCGCCCACCATGTGACCAGGGTCCAAAATCCAGTCTTCAACCTTTTTGCATTCTTCCTTCAGTTTATGGTTATCAAGTTCTTCCCATAAACTTTTCTCAGTGGCAGCAATAGGATTCTAAATTTCTTGCGGTAATTACAGTTCAAACATGAGGGATTCCCACAATGCTTTTCGTTGAGCACGGGAAGCCAGGTCATGGAAATCCAGTTGAGCATTTGGCCTCTTGCCTTTGCTTTTGTCCCCTGCCATGGATAACCAGATAATACCCTTCTGCACTCTCATAAAAATAAGACAGAAAACAAGAGATAAAACACATGACGTCACTTTGTTGTTTATCTCACCAACTTGCATCATGTTATATAGCCAAACCCTGAGCCTCGTCATGATTATCACACTCCACAAAATGATCGTGACAATCCCAGCCTCAGATCACAGATCAATCTTGCCATTAATACACATCAACTTACCTCCTACGGTCATGATAAAAAGACGTACCTTCCACCGTCGAAATCACGAGAACATATTCACAGGCCATCGTATATTAATACATCACCTGGACATAATACCAAATCAAAGATCGCATCCATTAGGCACCATGTGTTGGAGAGATTTCGCACCAGCGTTGTAGCTATTCCGACCCTCCACCTGGATACAAGTCCTGTCTTTCTTAATTAAATATTTACACTGGTCTCGATACGTCAAGTCTGGAATCATGTTCCATTCCTTTGCTCTGACCGTCTTACACGTACACACCCCAAAGTTGGCCAAACTATCCACTACTTTATTACCATTTCGCCTTACATGGGAGAAGCGGACCGCGATTCCATTAATGAGAAGGGTACGAAGGGAATCGACGCGAATTTCCAAATGCCAAGATTAAGACACGTTAGCACTTTGAGTACCGCTTTGCAGTTTGGTATCAAGGATAATGATCATTTGAGAGTCGCCTTCCACAATAATCGGCCTTCTAAAATTCGTAGTGACCCAAACAAGCCCCTGCAACAATCCCTCTATCTCCACAACGTTATTAGTGTAATTTCCCAGGGATCCAACACCAAAAGTGGCCATTTCACCGCTCGAATCACGAACAATAAAGCCATACCCAACTTTACCAAGGTTCCCCTTAGAAGCTCCATCAAAATTTAGCTTCAAGAAACCCAACAACGGTGGATTCCAGTGATCCAGACTCCGAATAATCGGCGGTCGCTTAGGGTCTGCTGAAAAAATTGTCCCAAGGTTCTTCAATTCCCAGTTAGCCAATATCTGCCCTTCATTACCAGATAGCTCCTTATCCTTCTCCTCCCAACTACCCAAAAGAATGGTCTCCTGTATTTTGGCTGCCATACGATCCCAAACGCTAGATGATTGTGAAGCCTTGGCTCGAAAAATTCTGGAATTTCTCTCATTCCATATCGCCCAAGTCAGGAAATTGGGAAATATTTCCTAGAGATGATTCAAGATGTTATTAAGTAAAGGTTTTTTGGGCCATTTAATCAGAGTACCTGGTGGGTTTTGACATATCCTAGTAGAACGACAGAAATGCATTGCTCCACAGTCCCAGAGCTCAGATGAAAACTTACATGAGTCCAAAAGATGCGACGTTGTTTCCTCTGCCTACTCGCACAGTGGACAATGGTAAGGACCAAACATCGCACGCCTTTGTAAATTCCCACATGTTAAGATTCTATTATGCATTACTAGCCAACATAAAATAGTAATTTTGCGCCAGAGCTTCCTACCCCAGAGATTACTCCAAGTTTTATCATCTAGGTTCACATTATTGCATATTACAAGATAATAGGCTTCTTTGAGGGAAAAACCCCTTTTCGAACTGTAACCCCGGCGTAATTTATCATTGCCTTCCTACCTTCTGATACACCTCACATGGAGTTCCTCCTCCATCTGAGTAAGTTCTGTCGCCAGACCTAACCTTTCCAACTAGGGTCGAGAAACCCACGAGCGGAAACAAGAACTAGGGTCTTGACCCCCCCATAGGTCCACCACCTTAAAGATTCCTCTGTTACTGCATTCTTCTTGAATCATAGGGCATAGCCCTAGCCTTTCCAACAAGGGTAGTTATTTCCAATGGTCTTCCCAAATCCGGGCAGTTTTACCATTATGGATCTCCCAAAAACAATGTTGTTGAACCAAGCTACGACCTTCCCAAGCCGTTTTCCAAATATGAGAACCTAATTTCTCCTCAGAAAACCGAAGTAATTCTCAGATGTCCCAATATGTAGCATATTTATCAAGCCATAATTTGGCCCATGGCTCCTAGGAATGAGTTAGCCATTTCCACCATAGTTTATCTCCCGCAGTTAAGCTCGCTTCTTCAAGGTCACAGAGCCCCAACCCACCCTGTGATTTACGTTTACATATAGTTTCCCATTTAACCAGAGCCCGTTTGTGAGAATCTTGAGAACCACTCCATAGGAATTTCCTTTGAATGTTTCGTAGGTCTCAAAGGACAGACTTAGGGGCCATCATCGTAGAAAACATATACGTTGGCATAACTTGAAGCATAGAATTAACCAGAACCAGACGACCCGACAAATTCAGAGGTCTCAGAGTCGAATTGCCCAGTCGTTTCTTAATTTTATCCAATAATTCAGTCCATGAACATTTTTTTGAAATAGAATTTATTAGAGGAGTTCCCAAGAATTTGGATGGGAGGGAACTCTCTTGAAATCCTAGAATGAGGAAAATATTACGACGAGTAATGCTAGGAGTATTAAAAAAGAATACTTGAGACTTTTGAGCATTAAATTCTAATCCAGATGCTTGGACAGACTAATCCAGGCATTGTTTAAAACTAGCAGCTTCCTGCACAGAAAGGTATCCCATCAACATAGTGTCATCAATGAACTGTTGGTGCGAGTGACTGGCGCCTTCATTATTTCCACGTAATCCTCTGATAGAATTGTCCTCCCTAAGAGATGAAATAAATCTTCCCAAACCTTCGGCCATGATAATAAACAGAAAATGAGACAACAGATCCCCTTAACGGATACCACAAGAGGGTTTAATGATTCCAAAATGAACCCCATTCACCAGAATAGAAAAGAAAGTCGAAGAAACGAGTTGCATAATCCAGTTAACCCAATTCTGGCTGAACTCAAAGGCTTCCAACATTTTCCTTATGAATTAGCAATTTAATTTATCATAGGCTTTAGCAATATCCAATTTAACCAGCATACCAGACAATTTTTCGCTTTTGAGAGAGTGTAACATTTCATGAACTAGAATAATCCCATCCGATATCTGCCTGCCTTCAACACAACCAGATTGTTCCGGAGAAATCAGAGAAGATAAAATAGGTTTCAAGCGATTAGAAATGACCTTAGTAATGATATTACAAAGACTGATAGGTCTGAATTTGTCAGGAGTATCAGCTCCTTCACATTTGGGAATCAGAGTAAGGAAAGTGACATTTAGAGCAGGTAAGATACAACCATAAATCCTAGATTGCTCCACAATTTTCCAAACGTCCAACTTGACCATCTCCCAAAACTGATGAAAAAAATTACAGTAAAACCATCATGGCCGGGAGAGGTACCTTCCTTCATCTAAAAGACAACATCCTGGACCTATTGAAGATTAATAGTTTTCATTAATAACTGGTTATGTTCCTTCGAGACCAGGGAAGGAATCCTAATGGTAATGACTTCAATATCATCCAAGCAGTTTCTCCTGGGATCAGTTAAAATATCAGAAAAGTGAGCATTAAGGATTTCCTCAATTTCTTCCCTCCCCTCCACTTTTTCTCCTCCGTCATTTTTAATCGAATAGATTTTATTTTGAAACCTATTCTGGATTATAAAGTGGTGGAAGAACTTGGTATTCTTTTCTCCTTCAAGAAGCCATTTAATTCTTGACTTTTTCCACCACAGAAGTTCCTCCTGTTTCTCTCGTTCTTCAAACTGAGATTCAACAATCCTTTCCTCCTCAAGTAAGGCATGAGAGTAGCCTTCATTAATCCTTTAGTCTGAATCTCATGAAGACAAATTTCCAAACATCGCCTTTCACAAAAAATGTTCCCAAACTCTGCCTTGTTCCATTTCTTGATCTTGGATTTCAGACCCTTCAGATTTTGCTGAAATGAAAGCATACTAGGCACCTTATCAGCCCGCATTTCAGCCCACCATGATTTGATCTTTCCTTCAAAATATGGATTAGCCAGCCAGAATTTCTCAAAACAAAAAGGTTTCTTAAATTGAGACCCTAACCCACTCCACATGAGTTCAATCAGCTAGTGGTCAGAACCCCTTCCTGAGAGTGTAGCACAATGTATTTCGCTTCCCAAGTAAATTATGGATTCCGAAACTAAGAACCGGTCAATTATGGAAGCAATATGAAGGTCCCCTGTTCTTTTTTTATTCCAAGTAAACCAACCCTCCCCTGGAGTAATGTCTATTAGGCCAAGATCTTCAATGGTATCTCTAAAAAGATTACATTCCTCCTCCAAACATCGTCAACCACCCTTTTTTTTCCTCTAAGGAAGTGATTAGATTAAAGTCTCCTTCAACCACAAAATGCTCAGATGGAAAACGTTCCCTTAGATTTATGAAAGATCTAAGAAAACTGTGCTTATCCGCTGTTTTTTTAGGACCGCAGATATTCATAATTAATACATAAATGGGAAAACCAACTAAGCTGAAATCGAGTTACGGGTTCCTTGAAAATCAGAAAGGGACACCCGAGTTGGATCCCAAAGAATGCACAAACCACCAGAAAAACCTCTTGAATCAATGCCCATACTTTCACATCTATCCCAAATTTTACCCCTACGATCCTGAATGTAATTAGCCAAACATTTGGTTTCCTGTAAGAAGACAATTGCCAGATTAGTCGTCTTAATCTTTTGACGCAGAATTTTCATTTTTCTAAGGCTATTAATGCCTCGAGTATTCCAGGATAGGAGTTTCATTAAGGAATTTATTAAATACCAAGAGCAACTTTGATTGTCAGGTATTTTCCTGATTCAACCAACCTCCTCCCTACATCTGCCACCCTCTGTTTATTTGATTTACAGCCAGGTTTCTGCCTACACTCTTCAACTATTTTTTTGTTTCTTTGATATATCCTAAATTAATACCTAAATATTTTGAGAATTTAGTTTTCAGAATGGATTCCTTAATAAGAATAACCTGTTCTTGGGGAACATAGCCTTTATCTTTTTCTGAACAAGCTTTCTCAATCCCTTCAAGATCCAGCTCATCGATATCCATATCCTCGACTTCATCTATCGATTCCTTTTGCTAGATAGTATCCATGTCCTCAACATCTTCTCCTGAATCTTTTTGCATGCTTCCTTCAGCAAGATCATTGGTTTCTTCTTAATCTATTGCTCGGCTCAAGGTAGGCATCCTACCGATGAACTGGGAAGTTTACCCATATGATTTCTTGGTTCCGAAGTATCTCCCTCATGGTTACCCATAATCTCAAAGGAGTTAGAGTTATTCATTTTCTTGAAACTATCTTGATGTTCTTTATTTCTATTTCCTCTTTTGCAAGAAGCCACTTTGGTGAAACCAGGATCCGTTAGATCGCTTTCCTTTCCAGACTTCTTTTTAGGATGATTCAAAGGAAATTCCCGGAACATGTGGCCATATTCATAGCAACAACGACAACAAAAAGGAACTTGTTCATAGTCCAAATTTTGCACATAGTCTTCATCCTCCCAAATCATCCTAATGGCCTTCGGCAAAGCCTGAGAGAGACCCATATAGATACAAATACGGGCATAGGTAGTTAGCTTTGGGTCTTTGTTTGCTCATAAATTTTGATAAAAGTGCCTAATCAGTTTCCCAATTCTTCCAGAATTTCAGCATCCTAGTATTCATGAGGGAGATAGTATAACCTAATCCATACCGACACTATTCTCATATCCTCCTTTTATGGACTAAATTTCTCTTTCCGTGGTCATAAAAAAGACCCGTAGAATAATAGAAATACAGTCCACCATCAATGATCTAATTCCTGTCCTCTAGAATGATAAAAGAAACTGTAAAATAATCTTTTGATCCCAAGTGAAGGTAAAAATGTCCCTTAGGCTTCTAAGAAGAGTTGATCCACCATATCAAATCTTTCTCAAATGGTTGCATACCAATGAATTCCCCAATTAGAGCATGATATGACATGTACTGGATCTTATCCCTAATATTTGTTGACTTTACCACCATGGATGGTATCGCTGGTGCTTTCGGTAAACATTATCTAGGTTTACGATATTGACCAAGAGATCCAGAAAAATGTTGGGTTGCTAAAATGATCGGGATTTCCCCAATATTCAGGTCTCCCTCATCAGGGGGACGAGAATTAGACGCCCCTTCCCATCTGCTACCATTGTTAAACACCAGATCTCGACCTCCTGCAATAATCTTCGAAAGCACCACCCTCCTCACTTCTTGGAGCCAACTCTCAATCTTCCAATGTTAGTCCCAGAATCACAACTATCCCCCTTTGTTAACTTAACTAATGTTTTATTATTTACCTAATATAGTATTTTCTATTTAGAAATATTTTATTTTATCTTTTTGCATTATGCAAGTACAAAACTTTCACTTTCATAAGCAGAACAATCACTCAAAATTCAGCTATTATTATACTAGTAACATTGTGGAGAGGAGAGTGTTACTCTTGTGGACACCACAAGTAAATCTTGCACTTGCACTACTAGCAAGCACTATAAGGCTTATGCATGCTCTTGATTATTTTTCTCGAAATGTTTAATACACAACATGCACAAATGATCATGCATAAAATCATGTCACTCACAAGGTTGACATTCTTCCTTCATCTCCCTTTTTCTTCCAAAAACATGCCATTCGTAGCCACTGAGTTAGCACCCCCATTCCTTGAATGGTCCCTCTCACCATGGCATGGGCCTCTCAGTTACAACTAGTATATGATTTTCTCATCTTATATGACCATGTGTAACTACAATAGATATCAAAACTGTCCATTATCATAGCTCTAGGGTAGTGCTAGTATAACTCCAACCATCTCCTTGAGTTTTGGTATCAAGGATTTTTGTGACTCGCTCCGCGCATCCATAAGGAACTTTGGTCCCCGAGGATTATCTTGAAATGTATGTTTACACTGGGCATCTGGAAGATTCACTAACCTGCAATCATCCCAAAAGTCGACCCCATCACCTCATAAGGCACTCAACCCTAGGAATCTTGAAAGGTATGTTAAGCACAAGCATCTAGAAGGCCGAACCCACCCCCCTCATTGGACACTCAACCCTATGCATTGAAATCCCATCACCACTACTCCAAGGAAGTGTGAATATCACTCTAAAATCTCCTACACTTTCGATGCTCACAAGAACCATTGGCATAACATTAGTGAATGAGTTTGTCCCCAATCCATAAGATGGTGCTTATAATTTCTTTCATAGGTATGGGCTCCCATGATATATTTATTGAAACTATCCTCTAGGATCATGGAGTGGCTCTTCAATGTAGCTTCCACTCACAACATAAAATCAAAGCATTAATTATAACATGCATCAGATCCTTGCCACATAGTGATCAAATTGTAACTAACATGAAACCACATGTTATCAACCACTTATCATCATAACATAACATAATCATCTCACGATCAAGACTTAATCTCTACTAAGTGTCAACAAGAGTTAAATTTATTTAACACATATTCATTCTTATGTCATTATGTGCCTACACAATCATAATCCATCTAAGTGCAACAATGGATTCTCATTAGAGCAAATTCGGGGTCTAAAATGGGATCATAAGAAAATGGGCCACCTCATAAAAAAAGAGGCATTTATGAGTTGGATTTCAAGAACCAATAGAATTTTAAGAAAAAGAGTCAAACATAATGGTTGACTTGGCATGTCTATCATAAAAAATCTACTTTTTTAATTCGTATCTTTAACTTATCTTCCTTTGGTTTTACTCAAATTTCGAGCGAGAGCACTCACTTGATGCGAAATTTAATTCCACATCAAACAAGTACCCAAATTGCATACTTTTGAGGGACCCCACTACATGAAAAACGAGAAATACATAATAAAAAAAGGTATTACTTGAAAAATGACATTTTTTTATGTATTTCTCATTTTGCACAAGGTAGGGTCCTTCAAAAGTATGCATTGGGGTACTCGTTGGATGCAACATTAAATTATGCATCCAATGAGTAGTCTCACTTGAAATTCAAGTAAAACCATAGGAAGATGCCTTGAAAATACAAAGAAAAAAAGTAGGGTTTTCTCTCTTCCTCCAGAATTCATAAATATTATTTTATTATTTTAACTATTATTTTCCTTAGGAGGCCCATTTTAGAACCCCTTTTTTTTTAATGACATGTTCAATTCATCATGATATATGCATTACATAATTATATCATGTTATATGCATTGCGTAAGTACTTAAACAATATATTATCAACTTCTTTTAAACACGTGATATTATCAACTTTCAAAAACATGATAATCAACACATAACATAACATTTGTGGAAACATGACAAAGGATAGTGCTTACCTTATTAAGAGGATGAGAATATCAATATCACATATGATGCCATAATAACAAACTATCCCAAAAATTTTAGTCTAGTATCTGTAGTAGTTCTTGCTAGGTTCAAAAGTCTTGAATGACTTAAATAAAAGAAAAGGCACAGTAGGAAAGGGTAATGGAGGAGGAACACTAGATTAAATGTTGGGGTGGAGAGGGAGTATCTTCATACTATACAAATAGAGACGGATGAGATAAAACTTTTGAGTTTGTTCAAATGCAATCCTAAATGGATGGAAAATGAGGAATTCAAGAATTTTCTCATCCATAAATGGAATAGGTAGAATCTAGTAAAATGAATTTATGTTACATTTTAATTTCCAAAATTCTAAAGAAATTATAAAAATTCTCAAAAGGACTTAGAGGAGGTTGAACATAAGATAGGTTAACTTTTGAAATTAAACATTAGTGGATTTTTTCAAAAGATGAACATAGGTTGGCAAAAGATTTGTTGGTAATGAGAAGTGGGAGGAAGAAAAATAGGTAATGAAAACAAAAGCAATATGGTTATCAGAAGGGGATGAAAATATCATGTTCTTTGAGAATTATGCAAAGCACAAGAAGATTGTAAATAATATATGGGAGATGAAAAAGAAAAAGGAACCAAGGTCAAAATATTTAACAAGATTGCAAAGTTAGGGGAAGCTCACTTCAAAAAAGTTTATCAAGAGCCACCTAGGGAAAATATTGAGGAAATAATTAAACGACTTCCCTCTTCCCAAGATTCTTGCAACATGAACAAAGTAAGGAAATTACAACAAAAGTGACTAAAGAAGAACTTAACTTTGTTTTATAATATTTTTAGAAGTAAAAAAGCCTAGGTTCAGATGTATGGATGATGCAGTCCTATCTAGGTTTCTATGAATTGACAGTGGAATATATGTTGAGGGTAGTGCAGGAATCAAAATTTGTGGGTATAGTGTGACGTTCAATGAACTTGAGCTTTATATCACAAATTCCCAAGATGAACATTAGTGAGGAATACAAGAAAATCTCATTATGCAATATTATATACAAAATACTAGCCAAGATCATAACATCAAGGCTACTAAGAGAGTATTCTCAATTTCAATCTCACAAGATTAGTTCACCTTTCTATACAACAAGCAATTCATGATGTAGTAGGGATGGCTTGGGAGGGATTCTATTTCGTAAAACTCCAAAAGATCTCAACAATGGTACTTAAACTAGACCTATCTAAGGCCTACAATAGGGTAAGCTAGTTGTATATATGAATCATGTTGATCCACATTGAAATGAACCTGCAAATGGTAAAATGGACAATGGATAATGGGGCTTCCATCCATTAAGAGGATTAAGATAAGGATTCTCAATGCCACATTTTTCCTTCCTCCTAGTGATTGAAGGAATACACAAGGTAGTAAGGAATGTAAAAGAGAAGGGGTTGTAAGAAGAATAAAAATAGGGAGATATTTTCCTTGTCCCGTCTTTTATTTTGATGATGTGATACTATTTGGACTCGACACTGGCAACATTTGGAAATATAAAGAAATATTTGACTTACATTGTAGAGCAATAGGGATGGAGTGATTAACAATAAATCAAACATTATCTTCAACGATTTAGCAGAAGAGAAAAAAAAAAGGTTTCTTCAAATTCTCCCTTTTCAAGAATCCTCATTTGATAACGAAGTGAAATATTTAGGATTTATGTTAAATCCTAATTACTAGAGGATAAAGGAGTAGAATTGGCTCTATGATAAAATAAAAAATAGAGTGTGAAATTGATGTTACAAATGGCACTCTAGAGGAAGATTAACCTTTGTGAACTTGGTTTTAGAGGCAATTTGTATGTATTGGCATTATTTATCTTACATATCAAAAGGATTGTTTGAAAATATCATAAATAAATGTTTTAGTTTCTTGTGGTCAAGGAAGAAGCGGATGGGGTATCCACTTAGTATCTAATGGAATAAGGTAGAAAAAATCAAACAGGATGGGGGTTGGGGATTAAGAAATATTTTTGGGGGTATCTGAAGGTTATTAAAAGAAGAATGACTTAGGAATCTTGTTATGAATTATCAACATATAAATCTCTATCTATTGACTATTGGATTGGATTGCTAGCAAAATCTAAAGTAGGGGCTTCAATAACATGAAAGGCATTAGTAAAAATCTTTCTAATTTAGGCAAATGGTTGGCATGGAAGTTGGGTAGTGGGACTAGTGGGACTACAATAAGAATGGGAAGGGGAGTGGGATGTGATAGAAATTTTAGTATTCCCGATACATTAATTAATTTGTTAAATTTAAATGGCGTTCATTATTTGGTAGAGGCAGCAGACTTGGACAACACTACTATCTAGAATTAGGGTTGGATGGAAGCAAATTGGATAGGTTTTCAAGGGGAGGAAATTTGTTGGACTCTATATGCACACAAATCAAAACAAAGTGAAATCAAAATAAGGGAGGAAGATGATGGAATTATTTGGTCCAAAAATAACTCATCATGAAGATACATCGCAAGGTTAGGATATAAACAAATGTTTTTGGTAGAGGGGGGGAATGATTGGAGATGGTGGTGAAAGTCAAAATGGAAAATAAAATCCCCTATAAAACCAATATTTTTGATATGGTTAGTTCCTTTTAACAAAATATTGACGTGGGGTAATTGTAAGAAGAGAACATGGAAAGGGCAAGCAAGATGCATCTTCTAGAAAAGTGATGATGAGACTAAAACTCATATGTTGATAACATGTTATTTTACAAAATCATTATGGAAGGGAGCTTAGGAATTATCAAGTGGAATGAAAAATGACAAGGAGATATCGTAGTGGATTGTCTAGATATATGGTTTAAGGAAAGATCTATCAAGGATCATAAAGCTCTTCTTCATATAGTCCTCTGGGAACTTTGGTTAACTAGGAATGAAATTATCTTTCAAAATAAATAAATGTTTCCATTACAAGTGTTTTACCAAATCAAGTATGCTTATGAAGGACTTTGGAAACGAGGAAAGGGAAAGTATCCAAGAGTGGTTATTGAACCAAGCATTGATAAAACATATGCTTGGGATACTTTGATGGAGTAAGTCAAGAAAATGATGGGAAAAGTGGAGCTAAAGTTTTCATGTTCCTAAAATAAGAGTATAGAATAGCCAACAGAGAAACTCTAGGAGCTTGAACAAATAATTGGGGATAACTAAATGCTCTCTGGATGCTAATGAGGATAGCAACGGAAAAGGAGTGACCCGATTGCAAATCCTAGGGTGTTCCAAGGTAATTATAGCTTGGATAAATGGTATAAATAATATGCAAAACATGTATATTCTCCCTATAATGGAAAAAAATGATGAACTAAAAGGAAATTTGAATGAAAAAAAATCAACATATCTATAAAGAATTGAATTAAAGTTGATGAACTTTCTAAAGAATCCCTTGCCCTTGATCCAAGTACTTTCAAGCCAAAAGAGGAGGGATGTTCTCTTCCTACAACCATTTGTAAATCCATATATAAATAGATATTCTCCACTACAAGGGAATATAATTAGAAAATGGAAACGATCTGTGAAGATGTTGCTAATGAACATTTTGTTCCTTTCATTGGTCTAAATATGTAAATCCATTGATGTTTTTTATGAAGAAGACTTTATAATGAGGAGAATGTGTAGAAATGTGTGTGTTTTTTTTTATCCGAAGGGGGTCTTTCAATAGATTTTTTGAGTCCTTATTAGTAACATCAGTGTGTACTTTATATTCTTTTTAAAATAATAAATATATGTTTTTTTCTTGGAAAAATTGGTCTATGTGGCACTAATTAATTGAGTTCATGTAAGAAGCTTAAGCACAAATAAGATTGTTAGATTACATGTAACAAGGAAACCAACAACACTTTCAACAATTATGTTTATACCAAATCACAACAATGATCACTTATCGAATTATCCATCATAAAAATTAGTTGATCCGCCAGCCATACCAAGTCACAACAATAATCACTTAAATAATTATCCATCATAACATTTAGTTGTTCCATTATCCATACCAAGTCACGATAATGATCACTTATCTAACTATCCACCATAACAATTAGTTGCTACATTAGTTTTTTTTGTAAAGTTTGAATTTATATTAAATTAGAGAAAAGAGTTGTACATGTCAAAACCAGAGTAGCCTCTACATAATGAGTCCCGATGTCATAAGTAGAACAATAGTTATCAAACTGGAGCCGTATGAGGATCATATATTAATATTCTAAGTCTAGCTAAGTCTGAAAATCGAAGCTAAATATGACAACTAGTTTGTCAAAGGATTCCCCTATAGGCCAAGGGTTATTATCAACAAAATTGAGACTGGGGAAAATAAAATAAACTTCATAATGACCATGAAACTAGACAAAATATAACTGAGTTTAATCATCATCATAAATGATAACAAAGGACAGACCAACACTTGGTTTATCCTTCTTGGTAGCGTGCATGACAACTTACAGGCAGTGATGAAACACCAACTACATGGTTAAGGGGCATAATGAAGGTGACTTGCTGAATCTCTTCCCTGTAAGTTCTCTGGCCAGAGCATTTAATTCACCATTGACATGTTCATCGAAAATGACCTAATTGCAAGCCAATCTATGCATGCCCTCCTCCAAACTCACCAGACGGGTCGCCACTAAGGGATCACACATTTCTTCCTGGGATTTACCTTCAGGAAATCTTGGCAAGGCCATATTGAAAAGAGATTTCATACTTTAGAACATGCCTAAATTTTTTGTATGTCACATCTCTTTGGTTCTGGTGGAGCCAAAATATTCAACCAATCCCCTGAAATATTCAATTAGCTTATGAGGCCCAAGGAACTGCTTCTCCTTCTGTGACTACTTCTCCTAACGCTCCATGCAAGCACGCGTTGACTGACTATCTGACCTTGGTTTCAAGGAAACCTTTTGCATTTTCCATCTCCTTGAGGTCCCACGCCATATGAGAATGCTTTGGACCATTTTTAGGCTTTCGTTTTGTGACTTTGGTGCGTACCATTTTGTAACCCATGACACTTAGAAGCTAGGACGAAGGCCACTGACCACATAAAATGAATGAGAAAATCAGCTTCGCAGGGGGAATCCCTCTCTAGGGATGGAAGTGGTTGCCAGACTCAGTAACATAGTGTTGGCAAGCAACACCCTCCAGAGCAATTTGAACATAAAATTTCAAATTTGTCATTCTATCAATTTTCTAAACGACATTATATATCACAACCTTAATCAACACTCATCAATAAATATTTTAGGAGTGCCTTCAGAATCTTTGATTATGAAGGAACTCCCAATAGAAGTTGATGGATTGATTGATTTAGGGGGATTAACATCATCTTATATTGAGTTTGAATTTCTTGGCTTTAGTTTCTCATTTCTTCTTGATCATTTGTAAAGTTCATAATCCTAAAAGTTAGCAACTCCTAATTTTACAATATCGATCATTCATGCATATTCAAGGTCAAGTAAATTTATTACCTCAATGGTCTTGACTGTTAACCTAGTAAGCTGATACATGATATGACATTTGTTTTTCAATTTATATGCGCAGTCTAATGAGCTCTTCCACTTCCAAAACATCTATCTCATCATAATAATCATGGGGATAAAAGTTTATTTCATATTGATTTCACAAGTTCCCCATTGTTATACACTTGTCCTCATTTATGAACTTTGTATCTTAAGATGAGATCAGATTTATGGGATTATGAACTTTTTAAATGATACCTTGAGGTAAAGTCAATGTTAAATTCCATCAGAAGTTGCTAAAATGATTCTCGGAGGTTTGGTATGGGTTTGGCTACATTTACTAATTGTTTTTTTTATCATTACAATATTAACCATGATTTTAATTTCATCAATTGTATCTTTTCTTATTAGTCTTGGTATTATTGATATTTGATGATGACAGATTATGTGATTGTAACCATTAACTTATGCTTTGAAACTATTAGTTTTATTAGGCCATCCAATTGATATGAAAACGTGTTAGTCAGTACTAGTGTTATTATGGAAATTGAGGGTTTTGATATCTGCGTAATCCAATTGTCTGCCATCTATTGATTTGCAATCATGCAAGTATCACTCATAAGCTGTTACCCGCTTGATTTTTCTGGAGGTCATTATTGCATGGTAAGTGTTCTGTGATTTCCATTAACTTGTCAATTCAAAGGCATGATGACCCTGCGTTCCATGACTGGGCATGAAGGTTCACAGTACTTTAGTGAAATGAGGGTGTTTGGAGTTTTGGTTAATATGTATGAATTCTGGATAGATCGACTATGTTTCTCAGTTCGGGTTTTGAAAATCCTTAAAGCCTATGTAATTGCTATTATGGCCCCTGTTTCAAGATTCGAGCTCATGGGTGATGAATATTTAGACGCTACTCCTTAATTCCATGAATTGGTGGTAAGGGTAGGATGGTTAGGGTTTCTGCAGAAATTCTCTGGTTTTAACTTGGCAATTTCCAGGGCATTCACAACGTCATTTGATGGTATGAAAGCACAGGTAGGAGATATCGTGTTGCAGTTGACAGAGAAGTTCGTTTGTCGGGTTATAAGTTTACCACAGGTAGGAGAACGTTGGTATAAGGGCAAACCTGTGAAGAATGATGATTGGAAGGAGTTCTTGACTCCAGCTAACCGACAAATGAAATATAAGTCTGGTTTCCCTTATCGGCTACTGAAGAAGAAATGGCGTTCTCTACTCGAAATTATTATCAGGTATGTCACCTGTGAAGGTCGACTTTCACAAACCTAGTTCTATCATCTTCAACTATTAATGATTTTCAAAGGGCATCCTGTGAATATGTCGTATTATTTCTTAAGTAGTTTGCAGAAGATGGCTTGTGCTTATCAGAGTAATGTGGGGGATAAGGAACGAAGCCTATTTCATCATGGGCTTATTAAGATACTTGTTTCCTACTGGCTGGGAGAATTGGGGGATTCTTGAGAATCATTTCTCGCCCGTAATGAGTTTGGGGAGAATGAGGAGTGGCCCTGACGGAGGCCCAAAACCAGGCGAAGACGTATCAAGACAGAAGTAGGTGGGCCTGAGTTAGAAGAATGTGACTCTCAAGATGATCTTGACAATGAGATATTTGACCCAGTCGAACCCTAAATGACAATGACCTTAAGGTCAAGTCTGAGGTAAACCCTGAGACACCTGTTGATGATTCTCGGCCTCGAACGAGAAAAACGATGATTATAGCACCCCGTCCAAATGATGGCCTTCCTTATACATAGACAAACGTCAGTCATAAACCTGCCGAAGATGAAGTTAGTAGGGTACTGAGTAATCGGGCCATTCCCCGAACCACTCATAGCATGAAGACCACACTCTTTGCGAGTAGAGATTTGTGTGTAGGGGATGCCCCTGTCATTAAATTGAGCGATTCTCGAAGTCTCAGCCCAATGAAGCTCCAATTGGTCCAACCATTCTTGATTTGAAATATGTATCTGTCTCTGAAACTAACGCTGGGGGTGTCCAACAAGTAAATCCTGGGCTTAATGTAGATCAATAAATTGATCATAAGCCATGTGCAGAGGAGAGAGGTATAGGGGAGCCAAATGTAGGAGCAGTAGGACAACTTTATCAAAATTCCCTATGCTCAGGTCATATCATCCTTGGAAACTGATTTGAAAGAGGCTCAGGTTATTAGGGCGTTCAATATGGAAGAAATTGCAAGCCTGAAAGCTTATTTGACTTCCTGGGTTGAAAAATGGAATCTCTTGAGAGTGAAGAAGCTTAGGTTAAAATCCTTCTGTCAAGAAATCAAAAATTGATCAAACAAAATAAGATTGCCAATATGAGAACTGTTAGATTTAAGGCCTAATTAGATGAAGCAAGACGAAATGTGCCGATTCGACTTTCTGTTGAATCAGCCCTTGAAATTTGATATTTCTGTTTGCTATATAAAGTTCAATTTTGTTTTATGGTTTAAAATTTTGTCAAGCATACAGATGATTTGAAATCAGCTTCTACAGGTTAGTAATGTCCTATACTTTTAAGATCTCGTTCTTGATGCAAAGTGTTTTCGTTTATTTTATAAGGATACCTGCAGAATTAAAATTCTACAAGCATCCTTTTATTTTTATATGCTGATATTCGCACTTTGCTAACTGATTTTGTTTGAAAATTCCAGGTGTTAAGGAGTAAACACGCTGAAGGTTGATGTTATGCTATAATTTTGGGATTTGATTAGCTGAAGCTTACTCATTGGAAGATGCCTTGAATATGCAATTGTTCACTTTTTTGTTGGTTCTACGTTTCTAATTCTGAGCATCATCAGTTGATGGATTGTTGGATATAGTGATGCTTCATGCAAGGGAATAATAATACTGGATTTTATCCATTAAGTTAGCTATTTTCTTTCACATTATTCCATCCTAGTTGTTACTCAACGACATACCTAGAATCATGGCATTTCTTTTGCTCTGTATTCAGATAGGAATCCACGTAGTATCATAGAAATAGGGTGGTCAGTTGATTAGTAGTTGGTTTGTCCCCTATATAAACAAGTTCCAAACATTGATAAAGGGTTCGATTTCTGAGACATTTGGAGAATTGATATTATACAGTATTATACTTTATTCTGTTGTGTTGGTGTTCTTGGAACTTCTTCTAAGGATTACTGAGTGTTGCATGATATTAAAGACCCTAGCTAAGTCTTTAAAACATTTGTTATCTTCACTTTCATATATATATATATCTTGCTATTATATGTGAAATATTTTTAATGGAATTCAAATGATTATGCTTGCCTGAAATGTAAATGGTTTATTGTTATGTTGAGATGAATGAACTTCTTCATAATTTCAATTGTTTATAAATCTATGTTTGATAAATTACTAACTTGCGGGTTGACCTGTTTCATTTACAAGTTAGTATATGATTATATTCATTATGTTTCAGGATTGTGTATATGTTTAATATCATTTGATATTAGGTTTTAATTTCTGTTTGAATTATTCTGTAATGGAGTATTATCTTGATGTAAGATAATTCAGATTTAATTCTATCATTGGAGACTTTTCTATCAATCCAGAATTATTGATCATCTTTATGCTTTAAAACCTTTTGTCAAATTAATAACTCATGCTCTTGGCCGAGATAGGTAATTTGCATTTAGATTATCATAGAGCAAAATTAGGAGCGGTTAATTTGCATTTAGTTTAAAGTAGTTTCTCTCATAATTAGTTGGTCAATTAGTTTGATTTCTTTGTTTTGATTGGAATATTGAGTTAAGCAAATCTCCCACACACACACCCTAGAGAGACTCTCTATCTGGAGAGCACATCATACAGGCAACAGGGCCTTGATCCTGTGAAGGACAGTTACTTTAAACACATACAAGATTGTATTAAGTCAAGTGTGTGGGTTGTCTTTCCATAAGTTGGCCTAGGTTAGTTTTCTCGACCAAAACATAGGCATGACAATGACACCAATGATGGCATCTCTTGAATAAAAGCCTCGCCACCTCACGAACCTCCTTCCCATCATGGAATGAGTTGTCTCAAAGAGCCATGAAAGCTCACACAAGAGAATGCTCATAATCTATACCATTAACCAGTAGCCGACCTGGAGACCATACGCTCCTCGTAAATGTTTAATCATGAAAAATTCTATTGTATAAATGTGTGATAATTGGGAGCGTGCACTTGCCAACTCACATGCCCCCTCCCACCCATACTTATTCCAAATGCTAATGGTACATGCTTGTGTCATCATTGTGATGGCACCCATCGTGGGGGTGCATGTCTTGATGATTAATCCTAGCACATTCCTCTTTGAGTGGGGTTTTCACATCATCAATCCATGTTTGGTTGCATTCTTCCCGAGGATGATCCACCCCCCAATTATTTAGCTTGTCTACGAGTTCATTGGCCTCTCACCTAACATGGTGAGGAAGAAAGGCATGGGAATTCTGAAGGTTGGCGGCCAAAGCATCCAGTTTAGTAGCAAGTCTCCTACTTGATTTGATTTTGCAAACACTAGAACCATTGACAATCCTATTTATAATTTGCACCATGAGCTTGGAATCACCCTCCAAAATGAGTTTGTTGTATCCCACTTCATTTGCAATTTTGATTCCCTTAAGCATCGCATATAGCTCCACCGCATTGTTTATTTCTATGCCTATGGATTCTGCAAAAAATATAAGGATTCGACCACTGATATCCTTGAAGACTACCCCATACCCTGTCGATTTTCGGGTTAGGATTTCCAGGACTGTCTCCATCAAAATTTAGTTTCACAAATCCCACATCCGGAGGAGACCAAGAAGAGGGACTATCAGGGTTGAGTTTGGGTCTTGGAACACTGGACAAGTTTAGATTTTGGGTGAGGTTCCGAGCTTGAAGAATGGCTCTGTCTTGGGTATGATTATTCCAATCATCAAACGACCACTAGGATGCTAGAACAATTTCATGGATATTTGTTTGGATTTTTTTCCAAACATGATTTGTTGAGAGCCATTTGTCGTTGAAAATTCTTCGATTTATTTATCTCCATATCTCCCATAGAATAAATCCAATAAAGAGCTTCCAAATTTTGTTGACAATGCTATTATCAGATATTTGCTTGCACCAGTTGGATAAAGTTTCCTTGATAGTTGCCGTATTTTGGTCAGACTATCTAAAGATACTTGCTCCTTGGTCCCACAGGTGCAGACTGAAGATGCATTGGTTGAGAAGGTGTTCAGATTCCTCCACTGCATAGTGATAAAGATAACACATAGAGGGCCCTTCAAAGCCCCTTTTGATGATGTGATCCTAGGTCATAATTTTGTTTTAGGAAACCAACCAGAGGAATGTAGATACTTTCGACTAAATATTTTGTTTCCGTATATGTTTCTAGATATCCTCTTACTGATTCCATTAATGATTGGCCACAATTGAGTAGGCCGATTTTAAGTTGAAATTTCCTTTGCTTGTGTGGCCCCATCTTAGGATATCCTCTCCTTGTAGGATTATCTTTCTAGGTTATGGATCTTCCCAAAATAGATTCCATTGATCATTGGGAAGGATGGGTGTCCAAAGAGGTGGATCACACCACCGTCTCCACTGAGAGCTATTGACTTTTGTCTTCCAAAAATGTGAAACAAGAAATTTGTTGGAGGCAAGAGTGACCTGGCGGAGAGGCCGAATATAGTCCAAGGAGTTGATCTTAGTATGTTGTTGCCATGCATTATCCCAAAAGAGGGTAGTTTCGTCGTTGCTTATTTTCCAGAATGCGTACTCTTGGATTAGACCTAGGTTCTGCCAAACCACATTCCATATCAATGAATTTGTGCTACTTTCTTGTAAGTGGATAATGTTTTATTGATCAATGTCGCCCGTGTATTTTCTTTTCCAAAAATGGTCCCATAAGGCCTATAGGGTAGTGAGCCATCTCCACCATAGTTTGGCTAACATGGATTTATTTTCAATCTCAAGGTCCCTCAATCCTAGACCTCCCAGGAGGTTTGGTTTTGCAAGTTTTGTCCCAAGAGACAAGGGACCATTTCCTCCTTTTATCTCTCACCCGCCCCCAGAGGAAAGTTTTTTTGCGAAGATCTCATTTCATTCAAGAATTTTTTAGGAGAAAAAAAGACGGAAAAGAGATAGGAGCACATACTCATGAGCACAAAATTGATGCAAGACTGCAATGTTAAGAAAACGAAAAAAAGTTCAGTTAGATAGGCGTTGCTCCATTCTTTTGACAAGATTATTCCAAGACCTATGACCCATGACAGAGGAGATGAGAGGGCATCGACGTAGGTAGAGGGGAGAGAACCTATGTGGAAAAACATGAACCTTGAGATTCAAATTTGTGAGTTGATCGAGGTATTGAAGAAGAAAATTTCTAACTTGTCATTATTCAAGGAAAGACCTGAGGCTTCCAAAAAAATTAAGAGAAAATATTTAAGGTGTCTTGCTTCCTGCATGGTTTCTGCAACGAGAAGCATTGTGTCGTCAACAAACTGGAGGTGAGAGACTTTGTTGTCATCATTATCAGGGCGCAAGCCAATGAGGAGGATTCCATAGATAACAACTTTCATAGTTCTACGAAGACATTCAACCATGAGAATGAACAAGAATGAGGAGAGGAGTCTCCTTGCTGAATACCCTGAGAGGAAGAGAAGGTCCGAGAGGGAGAGCCATTGGCAATGATGAAAAACAAGGGAGACAAGGAAAGATCCATGATCCAGTGCACCCATTGTGGGGAGAAACCAAAGGATAGAAGAGTTTGTTCCATATATATCCAAGATATCCTATCAAAAGATTTGGAAAGGTCTTATATTGATAAGCATGCTATTCTTTTTCGAGATTTTGAAAGTATGAATTGTTTCATGAGATATTAGAATTCCATCCAAAATTTGACGCCCCTCCACATAGCCTGATTGTTCCTCCAAAATTAAAAAAGGAAGAATGGGATTTAACTTATTTGCAATAACTTTGGTGAGGATTTTATATATTGCATTGCACAAAGAGTTGGGCCTGAATTTATCTGGATGAACAAGATTGTCGTCCTTTGGAATGAGAGTGAGAAAGGTCACGTTGAGGGTAGGAAGGACATCCAATCGAGTTCGTGACTCTTCGAATTCCTACCAAAATTCTTGTTGCACAATCTTCCAACAATGATGATAAAATTATTTTGTGAATCCATCCAGGACAAGGGCCTTGCCGGATGGAATGTCCTTGACTGCTTCAGAAACTTCCTCCTTGGTTATGGATCATAGGAAGATGTCATTTTGTTCTGCTGAGACTAAGGACGAAATATTTTGGAGAATGGTATTCATGGCCTTGTCCCTATCAATGTTGTCCTCAGGGAGTAGATTATAATAGAAGTTTTTCAATTCCTCTGCAATTTCATTATGCTTACTTAACTTCTTCCCCCGAACAGAATAAAGAAGGTAGATTTCATTATGCGATATGCATTGAACCATGGATTCATGGGAAAATTTAGAGTCTCACTCACCCTCCTTCAGCCACTGAACTCGTGACTTCTATATCCAAATAATTTCTTCTTGATCCATCCTTTGATTTATTGCTTCCTAAAGTTGTTTTTATTTTTGTAGGAGGATCTTAGTGTATCCCCTTGAGATAGCTTCATGTTGCATTTTAGCCATCTCTTCCTCTATATTTTTCCTAGCTTAAAAAATGTTGCCAAAAAACTCCTTGTTCCATATTTTGAGGTTTCATTTTAACTTCTATTGAAGTAGATACATCTTGTAGCCCTGTGACATCGAAGCATTCTCCCACCATTAAGAGGGGATTTCCATGAAGTCGGGATGATCCAACCAGAATTTTTTAAACCTAAAGGGAAGATTGTGAGGGGTACTATGTTCATCAACTTCAAGGCTAATCGACCAATGATTTGAGCCAGCTCCCAAAAGGATGTGGGAATCCAAAATGGACCCAAATCTCATTAAACCAGTTGGTAGAAGAAATCTGTCAATTTTAGAATCTATTTGATGCACTCATCCCCTTCTGTTGTTCCAAGTGTGAACTCCATTTTTGGATATGATATCTACCAATTTCAGAGAAGTGATGAGAGGTCCAAAATATTGGTTGGTTGCATCAAGGTGGTGTATGCCTCTTTTCTTCTCCAAAGGAATGGAGACCATGTTGAATTCACCCCCCAGAATCTAGGATTTATCATGAGCCAACACTTTAAGATGGGGAAGGGAATCCAAAAAGGTGTTTTTGGTAGTAGGGGTAGAGGGGGCATGGATATTGGAAAGAGTGCCACAGAATTCTGAGTTGAGGAGAAAAAAGGAAGATGATAGAGAATAGGGGGCCAAGAAGAAGTTAGATAGCTATATGAGTGTTGGAATCCATAGAATGGCCAAACCCACAACAACCTGTATGGCATCATTGGCCATCGTTTTGCAACCCTGCCAACAAAAATGTGAGAAGGTATTGACAAAATCAACGAAACAGTTTGTTACTTTCAACATGACAATTGTTGGTGATTCCTAGTGTATTTTAGATTGAAGGGTACGTTTTTTACTCTTCCCACCTAGATCGTGAATATTCTATAATATGATTTTCATAAAAAAACTAGTGGTGAGATGGAAGTGACTAAAGTCAGTCAAATAAAGATCTATGATTACATGATGCTATCAAATGCTCCCCCAATTATGCTAAGTAGTGCTAGTTTGTTTCCCTACCTATTTTTATCTCTTTCTTGCCTCATGCCAGGTTGTGTGTTTTGTGTAAAGGTTGAATTCTAAGTTGATTGCCTTGCCAAGTAGATCTATGTCCTCTTTGTCTATGTTTTCCTTGGCTAGTTTTGATCTTTGAGGGTCCTCTTGTTCCATTTCCATATCTTCAAGAACCACAAATTTATTTGAAGTATTAGATTCTCTGCTTGATTTAGTGGTTGATGCTTTAGGATCACCTTTCGATTTTCTCTTGACAATGGTGAAACCGTCTTGGTTCGGTTGGGATTGCGGCGATGGAGGGTTGGGAGTTCGAGCATGAGGGAAGTCTCTAAAGAGATGCCCATATTCATGATAATTTCGGCACTTAAAGGGGATTTTCTCATAATCCAGGGTTTGTACCCATTCTTCATCTTGGAAGCTTAGGAATATTGCTTCATAAAGAGGCTTCAAAACATTCATGTTGACAAAGATCCTTACAAAAGAAGTATACCTTGCCCTTTTCGTTATCTCAGAACTTTTGATGTACTTAGCTAATGTATTTCTAATTCCCATTAGGGTTTCCTCCTCCTAGTAATCCTGGGGGAATGAATAAAGTTGAACCTGGACTGAAACTTCCTAGAAGTTTTCACGATTAAGACTGAAATGATCCTTACAATATCACATGCATAACCCTGCATTATTGACTCAGAAATACGGCCCTTGCTCAACTATTCACTTGTGATATTTTGGATTGGAGAAAATCGTAGTAAAAAAACCCTTCGATCCAAGATTTAATTCTATTTCTCCTTTGGGTTTCCATTTGTGGGCAATCCATCCATGAAGATCTCTCTAGTTGGGCCAAAACCCCATGAACTTGTAGATCATGGCATGGTCCCTCATGTACTACCTATATGTTCTCACCTTATTGGAGGTAACCTCAAGGATTGGGATGCCATCCGTCTTTGGAAGGAAGCCATTGTGTTTATCCCTTGAAGCATGCTGCTGAGAAATTTTTTCATCGGCATTTCCATTATGGGGCGGTGTTTCTTCTTGCGAATTTGTTTCCTAGATTCCCCTTCTTCCATGAGCTTTGCAGAGGATATTTCGAAAGTACGACATGTCAATGATGATGGATGTAGAACATCGTTATGAAAGGAGAGAGCCCCTCTCCCTTCAAGTGACCGAGCCATGGGGCCAAAATCAAAACATGGGCATGCGAGGGTGCAAATCAGCTAGTTTTTTTCCCCAACCTACATTTCATAGTTTTTATTTTAATCATCCATCATTATTAACTTAACCATGCACCACACCATGAAACATAAACCGATTGTGAATACAACACAACCATTTATAGAGTGAAACGTGTTATGTTATAGAAGAAAAACCTACTTGGAGCATTAAATATCCAAGTACATTGATAGTTACAAATAGTCAAGGTGTCAATTTCCAGAAAGTGCACCAAGGTTGGTCTACAACAATAAATAAACAATGACCTTTACAATATGAATTGTAGACCAAACAATTGATACAATAATGGCATAACCAAATTGTCATCCATAAAATGTTCCGCTATAGTAAGCCTCTAATTTTCCAAACGACCCAATTCATCTCACAAAGGCATTTTGCAAAATTGTTAGATCCAAACCCCAATATTAAGTTTGAACTAATTCACCCATCTCATGAAAGGTTTGTCCACACTTAAACAATTACTTTAACACAAACAAAAAACATCCAATTCCTCACTAAATTCAAAAGGAACTTTCAAGTCGTCTTTGTATACCAAACTTGGCTTTGCATGTATTTTTCCACAAAATGGGTTGAACCCCAAGTTTTCCTCAAAACGTAGCTAACTCAATTCCTCTCTAGGGAATCGGGTGGTCTCAATCCATTTTCAAGGGGGTTTTATCTATCAAGTTGAACCTTAACTTATTCCATTGTATCTCTCAAGTCAAATCATGACCCATCCCATCAAAGCCAACAACTTAGATTCTATTCAAAGGAGTCTGTTACATGAAGTTGTCCAATCATCCATCTCCTCGAATGTAACTCCAAGGAATCTACTAGCACCATGCACAACACCACTCGTTTTGTCTAGTGGGGATTTTGCAACCAAATGAATGTTCCTTGTCCAATAAATTATGTGGGTGGTCCCAAGTTGTTTCTTAAAGTTACTTAAGTAATTGTCCCAAGGAAAGTCATATAGTCAATCATTTAGCCATTCACCATGCATCACTAAGTTGCATCCATCATGCCTTAGCCAAAACCGAGGCCAAGCAAAGCATCCATCTCAAATCCATTGAAACAACTATATCATGTGGTCCCAATGTCTAACTACAAAATACATTCACCCTAGTTCATCTACTACTCCTCCAAGTCCCATTTACGTTACCCACAAATGCACACAAAGTTGATTAGGTCTATTAGGACAATTTGTCAAACATGCAACTTCGATTGATCGATTCCTTTCAATGAGAAAGACCTTTACACTACCTTTGTGGACACCATTAATGGAATAAATATCATGATATGTTGAGACTTAAAATTTGAATGTAACACCCCGTTGAAGCCCCCATTTTGTAATGTAATTGTAAAGAGACGGTGGGTTGTAATATAATTGTAAAGAGACAGTGGGGCCTAGAGCCGAACTCGTGTAACTTCTTTTGTAATCTGTATTAATTATGTCGGATGTGGGTGAGGAGGACACTGAAAAAAAGGGGGACTATGAACCCACTAGAGGGAAAACAAATGAGTAAGGGGGGTTAAAACATAGTGATCTTAACCTTGCCTTAATTTAACATGTCTTGCACCAAGTCTGACTTTATTAAGTAAATGAAAGAGAGGGTAACCTTGAGTTTAAAGCTTGATTAAGTAATTAGAAATATAAAAAGGTGTTAGATGATATCAGTCTTGAATGTTGGAACATGGATCTCCATCCCCATGCACCAAAAGGGGCTTGAGACTTAGGAGAAAGGGTGTTTTTTTTTCAAGAGAAGAATGGAGAGAGGTGTGTACCAGAGTGAACCTTTGTTGAACCATTTTCTAAACTAAACGTTGAACCTTATATTGGGACTTGTTATTCCTGCAATGGGAACTAAATAGACATGTGAATCCTTGTTAAATAATTCTGAATTGTATGCGTATAAGAGATCTTTGGTCATGGGGTGTTGTTTACCAGTAACAACTCCTGACGCACTATGTGGTCAGAGAAGGGAAACTATTAATGTGTATTGGATAGGGTAATGAAGGAGAAGTTCCCTGGGGAAGTTTTGGGTGTTGAGCTAGAGATCCATGACTTGAGGAAGTCAATCAATTCTTGTTTTGGCATGTAAAATTTTCCCTTTGTGGTTTCATATTCTTATCTTGGGGGAGGTAGCTTTGTTGAGAGTTAATGAGCAGGGCGCCCTACAGTTGGGTGAAGCATTCTCCTCACCCACAACTGGTAGAATTAATCTAGAGTACACAATAAATTACATGAGTTTGTCTCTAGGCCCCACTGTCTCTTTACAATTGCATTACAAGTTGGGGGGTTCAACAGGGTGTTACATTCCCTTCCCCCTTACATTAACACCATCCTCGGTGTTCCTAACTTTGCGCTAGCTATAACAACCTTTGCTTCTAATTGTGGAACACTGATCTTCTTGATTTAATTAAAACGCGAAATTTCCATTTCCGGCTTCTCCTTCTCGAAGTTTTGTAGGACAACCACATGTCCCAACACATATTCCAGAAGCTTCCAAGGTTTCACATCCAACAATCTCTACTAAAACAACAAGTGAATCAATATATACAACTCCATCCACCCAATAGGATTTTTATTATGTTACAGGGTTTCCAAATCATAACCAAAGCATATACATAATAATACATGGATTCTTGAAAACAAGATGGATTTTTATTTTCTTTTCCTTTTAGTAGTATTAATTGAGAGTTTGTGTTCAGTTTTAGTTGCACTAATTGAGCTTTTCCTGGACTTTGTAGGTCTATCTGTAATTTGGAATGTCTGCAAGTTCTCTATCATTCCAACAATACCTATCACAACCATCCAGATATGGATACATATCCATTATGAGATATCTAATGTATAGTTGAAGCACATTTATTTATATTAAAATCAACATGTAACTAATCTAATTTCATGCTTCAAATACAAGCTCATATGCATATTACAATTTTGATACACAAGCATGGTGTTCATCCCTATCATGATGAACTAGTTGAGCTAGTGAATCAACACCAAAAATAGATATTCATTTGACCTCATCAATTATCTAAAAACCTTCCTCTTCTACTCATCACAACACCAGAAATATACCCTTTACTACTAAGCAGTCCCTAAATCATTCTAGAAGGAAATCCCCTTCTCTGCAACACAGTCCCTCGGGAATCCTTTCCTCCTCAATGGTGATGGCAATGTTGGAAGAAGGTTAGAGTACTAGATGTCAATACAGGTGGGGATATCACTAGGATACTGGTTTGGCAATTCCATCATCCAACCACACTAATAGAATTACATGAATATATCATACATCACATTTGCAATTCTAACAGGATCTACAATTTTCATTTTTTTATTAATCCTAGTATTTCTTCCCAATCATCAAGCATGTTGTGACATGTAATCAATAGACAATACCTTGCATATGAATGCAATAACATATCCATGAGGCCTACTATACACACACACACACACACACACACACATAGCCATTCTAGCAACATGAACATCATGCATTCAATAGTTGAACAACCATTCATAGCATTAACTCATATCCAAAAATGAATTATGACCTAATTCATTTAGCAATCATGCAACACCATCTTGGGTGAATCGTACCTCTTATGGTTTCCAACAATACCCTTAATGTTATACACACACACACACATTAGAGCAACATGAATATCATGCATTCAATAGTTGAACAACCATTCATAGCATTAACTCATATCCGAAAATGAATTATGACCTAATTCATTTAGCAATCATGCAACACCATCTTGGGTGAATCGTACCTCTTATGGTTTCCAACGATACCCTTGATGTTACTTAGCAATGGATGCCTCATAAGAGTTCACACAACACCTTCATTAACCGACTAACATGTAGTTACTTTTCTTTATTCTTTCCTCATGGAATTGTCCATCATGGAAGTAGCATTATCCATATCATCAATCCAAATAGTGGTCATGGCTTGTTGTCTTGGTTGTCCTTGAAAGTCAGGGTTTGTTCTATATTGTTCCAAAATCCACACGATGGATCCTATGACAACAACAAAAATGCACCAGGCGTACACCACTTCTCCAGTGTGAATGGCTACAAGAAATCTCAGGTGCCACTTGGATTCTCTCTCACAAAGGAGACACTAAATCTAGGCCATGTGAAGTCCATAATCTTTGATCGATTTGCCACAATTGCAATGTCCTCGGCTACTGTATCAAAATTATTTAAGGTAATCTATTTCATAATATCATAGTAAATGGGATTCAAATGTCCATTTCCATAAGGTAAAAAAGTATCTGAAACAGTTAAAGGAAATAATTTCACTATAGCAACAAACACATCAATGTAGAATCCCTTCACCATGTCAATGCCTTCTATTGTTCTCACAAAATCTTGAAATCCAACCTTTCTAGTCACACCTATTACAAGGTGTTTACCATTGTTTACGAATACTCACGCATGTGTCAAACGTTTGTTTTCACTTAGCCATATTACATCATATAATTTTTTACCAACACTATGCCTAGTGGGTGAGTTGTAACCTCTAGTTTCTTAAAGAATAACAAACAATCTTGATTGATTTGGGCCAGTAACCCACCTTGCAATATCATGTTCTGACAATATCGATGATATCAAAAGTAGAACCAAGTAAATCCTATAAAGTTAGTTTGTAACAATATCTTCCATGGTTGTGGACCTCCTCCAAAGAGCTTTCATTTTGCTATATTTATTTTGCTTCCACCTGCATTGGATAGCTAAAGATAATCCAATAAAAGAAACATTTCCACCATTGCCTAAGAATGTAATATCCCCTGATTCATAAACATTAGTTGTAATGTTAAATTCTAGACAAAACGTTTTGTAACATTTTCTGTAATGATAAATTCTAGACTGTAAGTTTTGATGAGTTTGGCTAACTGTGGTGTCTTCCCAAATGGTCCCTGGAGGACAGTAAATTCTAGACTATATGTTTTGGATGAGATTGGCTAACTATGGTGTCTACCCAAACAGTCCCTATAAGACAATTGTAATTGCTACGTTTTTCCTTTAATGAAAATATGAATGAAAGGGACAAGCCACGTTAAATAGGATACTATGTGTGCAAGAATGGGAGACGTAGAGTAGTAAACCTCAGGGAAGTACACCACGCACCGCAATGCCTTAATGGCGTCAGACAGACCCTGAAGAAGAGGACGCAAAGGTTGGCAGGGATTCAATGGTGAATGTACCATGGCTACGGGAACTAGGGTGCAATGGTTGACGAGGATTCAATGGTGAATGGACCGTAGCTGCAAAATAAGATCAAAAAACCCTAGAGAATTAGGGAACGCATTGGTTGACGGGGATTCCTTGGGGAATGGACCGTAGCCGCAAAATAAGACCTAGGCAACCAAACTATAAAAAATCATATGCTATGAGGCAAGACGTTGCTGAGTATGCTATGAAAGAATGAACTCTTGATGTGTGAGCACTATGAGCAAGTGTTGGGCAATATTTGAGAGAAATACTTGATGTGCGAGCACTCTGAATAAGTGTTAGGCAAGGGATTTCTGCTTGGAAGTACTAAACTGAGGGTTTAGTTGTCTCCACTCTTGGCACGCATAGTTTAGCTCGGGGGTGATTGAGGACAGAACAGATATGTGCCTAATCTACGGTTGGGTGAAACGTGGTTGTTCCCCTTTCATTGCAGCTCGCCTTACAATAGGTTCCATCACTAGGTTTTGTTTATGTAAAACTCTTGAGCCTAGGGTATGTTTGTATATGTGTAAATATGTGTTTCAATGTCAAAAATGATAAATAGCAGCTCTAGATTTATTGATGGGAAGGATGCTTATGGACGAGTGTACTCATACGTTGTTTGCATGTTTGTGCCTTGCATTTGGTAAAATGGTAACTCAGGTAGTGTATTATTGTCTTGTACAGAGTTACATGTACACTGTGTGAAATTCTTGTGATTGATGAACTCAGGGCATGCCTGTGTGTGTATGAATGTATGTTTCAATGTTGTGGAAACGATAAAGGAAGCTTTAAGTTTGTTGATGAAAGCACTGCCCATGATCTGGTGAATGCTCATAGGACTATATATGCATTGGTTATGTAGTGCACTAGTGGTATGTTACCCTGCTCTGTTAAATCAAGCTACGATTGCAATGACTCCCTAGTAGATTAAAACACATAATTTGATGTTCCACATTTGGGTTTTATCATTCTTCAAAGAGAAGTACTCATGTTCTAATAGGAATGGTTATGATTGCACTGGATGCAGAGATCACTGAAGACGTAATGCCTCTACTCTGTTTTAATCCACGATAACTTGTATACTAATTTAGTTTCATGGAAAGGGTTACTCCTACTTGGTTGAAGGTTGTGACTATATTTATATACAAAGCTTCTGAGGTTATAGAAGCCATGCCTTGTTCTAAAATTCTGAGATTCTTCCCTTGGTCACATGACCTTTCTGGCTATTGTAAATTCTGCTTTGTGATGAGCTACTTGGATGTGTTATTATTCTATTGTCAATAACCAGTGGCAACGGACTATGAAGGGAAGCTTGAGTGTTGCTCAGGGTTAAACCCTTCCTAGCCTAGGGAAGCCCCTGTATAAGACCTGTGGTCCTTAAGTGGAAGTAAATCGGTGAAGGAAAGGGTGGTAACGAGCCACTAATCCCACATCAGAGCTCCTAAGCTTGAATTCCACCTAAATAACGAACCTGACCTAAGTCAGTAGGGTCACTGAAGGTGATCTATCCCTAGGTTTTCCCTTTAAGGAAACACAGTATAGTAGTGAAAAAAGTGTAAGGAAAGAAAATATAGAGTGATAGGGCTTTCCGCAACCCGAAATATGCCCTGCGGAATGCGGAAGGTGGAAAGAGAAAAGAAAATATAAAGTAATATGGGCTTTCCGCAACCCGAAATCCACCCTGCGAAATGCGGAAGGAGGAAATCGAAAAAGAAAATATAAATTAATATGGGCTTTTCGCAACCCGAAACCCACCCTACGGAATGCGGAATGCAAAAAGTGAAAAATAAAAGATAAAGTAATATGGGCTTTCTGCAACCCGAAATCCGCCCTGTAGAATGTGGAAGGCGAAAAACGAAAAAGAAAATATAAAGTAATATGGGATTTCTGCAACCCGGAATCCGCCCTACGGAATGCGGAAGGCGGCAAGTGAAAAGAAAATATAAAGGAATATGGGTTTTCCGCAACCCAAAATCCGCCTTGCGGAATGCAAAAGGAAGAAAGTGAAAAAAGAAAATATAAAGTAATATGGGCTTTCTGCAACCCGAAATTCACCCTACGAAATGTGGAAGGCGGAAAGTGAAAAAGAAAATATAAAGTAATATGGGCTTCCCGCAACCCGAAATATGCCTTGTGGAATGCAGAAGGCCAAAAGCACAAAAGAAAATGCAAAGTAATATGGGATTTCCGCAACCCAAAATCCACCTTGCGGAATGCGGAAGGCGAAAAGTGAAAAAGAAAATATAGAGTGATACGGGCTTTCCGCAACCCAAAATCCACCCTGCGGAATGCGGAAGGCAGAAAGTAAAAAAGGAAAATAGAAAGTAACATGGGTTTCCGAAATCCAAAATCTGCATGTGGAAGCGGAATTGTGGAAAGCACCTTTTAATTGCGGAAAGGTATGTACAAAAAACAATTAAGCTTAAGAATGAATGATAAAAGAGGATAAATGGCCCATGACTTGTATGAAAGAAATATATATATATATATATGCATTTTAGTAGGTTGTATGAGTATGTTACATTTGGTATCAAAGCTATAGGTTTCAACCTTGTCTCCTTTTGGGAACATCTAGTTCCGCTGAATTATGGAAAGTTTTGTTCTAATCATAACAATTTGTGTTGGAATGTTTTGTGCACAAACAAAATTGTTTTGTAACAAGGATATAACAATGGCCTCACAAAGTGAGAATGCGGATCGATCTGAAGAATTTGCACCAGCATCACGCACATCGCAGCCATAACAAGAATACCCTGAACCCAGACAAGTACTGGAAACAATGAGGAATATGATTGTAGAGATTCAAAGCTTTAAGGCTAACAATGAGCGGCTGAAGAAGGCTCAAGAGAATCAACAAGGGATCAATGAGATACTAATGCATGGTTTGCAAGAGAGGTATAATGGGGAAAATCCCCAACCCGATATTGTTAGGGACTCAAAAGTTCAAGAAAGTGTCGGAAGAAAGGACGGTTCCTCCAATGGAACTCAAAAATCTGAGAATTGAGCAAATACGGAAAAGGAAGATCGATCATCTGGAAGGGGAATTTAAAACGATCAAGCCAACCAGCTTCGACGAGGAATCCAAGGTCGGAGAAGAAGCAGAGGCTTGGCTGCTAGATATGAAGAAGTACTTTCAAATTTATAATTACTCTAGCAACATGAAGGTGAGAATGGTTGTCTACAACATGAAGGGAAGAGACATCATTTGGTGACAGGATCTGAAGATTTCCCAGGGGATAAAATAGAAGAACCTAGAGTGGTCAGAGTTCAAGGAGTTCTTCAAAAAGCAATACTTGTCAGAAAGCTACTATGAAAGAAAGACCAAGGAATTCTATGAGTTAAAACTCGGCCAAATGAATATAGAGGACCTCATTAACAAATTCCTAGAACTATTGCAGTTTGTGCCATTTATTAAAGAGGAAAAAGTGAAAGTGTAGAGCTTCTTGAGTTGTTTGTAGCAGTCTTATAAGGACGGAATTGAGTCTGACAATCCCAAAACCTTGGATGAAGCCTTAAGAAAGGCAAGACTGTGTTTTGAACAGTATAAACAGAGGAATGACCTCTCCAAGGTCTGGAAGGGTAAAGAACGGAAAAATTTTAATCAACGGAAGAAGGGCTTCCAGCCCCCACCCTTCAGGAACATGCCAAGGAATCTGCAAGGAAATTCCTATAGCAAAAATGAACAGCTTCCACAAAAGAACAATAAGTCTGTGAACCTTGGATCAAAGGGGACTGTTAGAGCCCCTAGCAAACCTGTGAAGTGTTGGGAATGTGGGGAGCCTCACCTGCGAAGGAACTTCCCACGCCTCAACCAATCAAATAAGGTTGTTCACATCCTGCAAGAAGCTTTCACTGTTGAGGAGGTTGAGAAAAGTTACCACCAAAATAATGCAGCCCTGGAAAAGTGACAAGCAGATTACCAATATGCAATTGTGGAGATTGAAGGTACTATCTCTAACCAAAGTCTTTCTATACTAATTGATCCAGGGGCTACTTTGAGTTACATCACTCCCAAAGTGATGGAGGACTGCCAACTTGCCAAGTTAAGGCATGCAAAACCCTGGTCAGTCCAACTGGCCACTGGGGCAAGAAGATAGGTAACTGAGTTTGTTGTTGATTGTGAAGTTAAAATAATGAATCATGTGATTAAGATTGATTTGAATGTTCTGCCCTTAGGTTCATATGATATGATTATTGGCATGGACTGATTAGAAAAGCATAAATTAATATTGAATTGTTTCAATAAAACCTTCACTTATGTGGTCGAGGATCGTGTTGTTAGGAAGGTAGAAGGTGTCATTAAACATGTTTCCTTGAGACAAATCTCTGCCAAGCAATTAAAGAAATGTATGAGAAAGGGCTGCAAGCTTTATGCGGTGTGGGTCGCTGACCTTCTCCTTAATAAAGGTCAAACACAGGTAAAATAACACCCTGTTTAAGCAAGTTTATGGATGTGTTTCCAGAAGAGATACCAGGACTACCTCCTCAACGAGAAATAGATTTCTCTTTTGAGATTGTGCCTAGGTTTGCACCGGTATCTAATATCCCTTACGGTATGAGCATCCTTGAGTTAACTGAATTGAAAATTTAGTTACAAAAGTTGCTAGACAAGGGTTACATCAGACCCGGTGTGTCTCTTTGGCGAGCACCAGTTTTATTTGTTAAGAAAAGGGATGGGACTCTAAGACTGTGCATAGATTACAAACAACTGAATAAAGTAAACATTAAGAACAAGTGTCCCATGCCCCGTATTAATGATCTATTTGATGAAGTAGGGGGATCAAAAACCTTCTCCAAGGTAGATTTGCGGTCTATTTATTATCACCAGATCAGGATTAAAGAAGAAGATGTGAGTAAAATGACCTTCAGAACCCAATATAGGCACTATGAGTTCATAGTAATTATTTTTGGCTTGACCAATGCCCCTACTACTTTCATGTGCCTAATGGATAGCATTTTCAACAAGTACCTATATCAATTTGTGTTGATATTTCTTGATGACATCCTAATCTACTCCAAGACGGAGGAAGAACACCAACATCACTTGGAAATTGTGCCACAAACCTTAAGAGAGCATCAGTTGTATGCTAAGTTCGAGAAATGTGAATTCTTTAAGAAAGAAATTCAGTACCTAGGTCATGTCATCTCAGAGGATGGGCTCGCGATAATTCCACAAAAGATTAAGGCTATCTCAAAATGGTCTGTGCCTAAGGATGTTGTTGACATTCGTTCCTTCATGGGACTCACCGGTTACTACCGGCGATTCATCCAGGGATTCTCAAAGATAGCCTATCCCATTACTTCCTTGCAAAAGAAGGGAGTAAAGTTTGTGTAGTCCCTGAAGTGTCAAAAGAGTTTTGAAAATCTAAAAAGATTAATAATTTTACTCATGCTCTTTCAATTTGTGTAATTCATAACATACCACATGCCCTTCTTGAAGGTGGCCGACACTAATAAAGACTACACAATCTATACAGATGCTAGTAAGGAAGGATTGGGGGGAGTCTTATCTCAAGAAGGGCATGTGGTATGTTATGAATTACACAAATTGAAAGAGCATGAGTAAAATTATGTAGTGCATGATCTAGAATTGGCAGCAGTGGTGCATGCCTTAAAGATGTGGCGCCACTACTTGTTAGGGAAAGGGTTCCTTTTGTTGATAGACAATACATGTGTAAAGAATATGTTTACTCAGCCAAGGCTAAATGCTAGACAGGAAAGATGGATGGATTTCTTAAGTGAATTTGATTTTGAAGTAAAGCATATCAAGGGTAAGGAAAATAGGGTGGTTAATGCACTCAGTCGATGAACTCACGAAGTATATGAGATCACTATGAGCCAACCAAAAAGTGATGTGATGAGCAAAATAAAAACAGTCAACATCCATGACGTTGAATATGAAAATTTACTAAATAAATTGCTGAAAGATGAGGTAAACTTGCATGGAATAGAATTCAAAGCAGACCACAGAGGGTTAATTTGGTTTAAAGGGAGAATATGCATGCGTAATGTTGAAAATTTAAAGTTGTTTATTCTCAATGAAATGCGCAAACCTCCTTATGCAGGGCACCTTGGTTACCAAAATATGATAACGACCCTTAGAAAGCAATTCTTTTGGCCTAAATTAAAGGCAAATTTAGTTGATTATCTGTCTAAATGTTTGGAATGTCAGTAGGGGAAAACTTAGCATCAACACCCAACAGGTTTGTTACAACCTTTGCCAATTCCTGAATGGAAATGGGAGGTAATATCTTTTGGTTTTATCATAGGCTTTCCTTTGACTCAGAAACAACATGATTCAATTATGGTTGTAGTAGACAAGTTAAGAAATTCTGCTCATTTTATTCCTGTGAAGCCCACTTACAAGGTTGTCAATGTTGCAGAAATATTTCAACCACACGGAGTACCAAAGATGGTAATTTATGACGAGGATGTCAAGTTTACATCAAACTTTTGGAAATCGTTTTTGTAGGGTTGAAAACCAAGATAAATTTCAACACTAGCTATCACCCTGAAACTGATGGGAAAGCGGAACATACCAACCAAGTCATTGAAGGCATGTTGAGGATGTATGTCATGGAAAGGCCCACTAAGTGGGAAGAATATTTGCATCTGGTAGAGTTTGCAAACAATAATGGCTATCAAGCTTCAGTCAAGATGAGCTCATTTGAGATCATGTATGGGAGAAAGCGTACTACCCCTTTAAGTTGGGATAGCCCTGTGGATCGTTTGATGGTAGGGCCTGAAATGTTGCAAGACATGGAATAGACCGTTTGAGAAGTTCAAAAGAATTTGAAGGTGGCACAAGATCGCTAAATGAGTTATGCTGACTTGAAAAGGAAGCATAAAGAATTTTCGGTTGGAGATCATGTTTACCTCTGAGTCAAGCCCAAAAAGAGCTCCCTGAGATTGGGAAGCTATACCAAATTAGCACCACAGTTATGTAGACCCTTTCAAATCTTGGAAAGGATTGGACACATCGCATATAAACTTGCTCTCCCAGCACACTTGAGGATTCATAATGTTTTTCATATTTCATTATTAAAGAAATATATACATGATTCCACTCATATCATTGACTGGAATGCGGTGCAAGTGGAACTAGAAGGAGAATTTCAAATGGAACCTCTGCGCATTCTAGACAATAAAGAAATAGTACTTCAAAACCGGGTCATCACTCTGGTTAAGGTACAATGGAAGCACTTTATCCCGGAGGAGGCGACTTGGGAACTAAAGGAAGTTGTGCAAAAGAAGTACCCAGGTTTATTTCCAGAAGCTATGAAGGAAGACTAAGAACACTAAGGACAGTGTTGCATTAAGGGGGTGTGGATGTAATATCCCCTTATTCATAAACATTATTTGTAATGTTAAATTCTAGATTGAACGTTTTGTAACATTATCTGTAATGATAAATTCTAGACTGTAGGTTTTGATGAGTTTGGTTGATTGTGGTGTCTGCCCAAACGGTCCCTGGAGGATAGTAAATTCTAGACTGTATGTTTTGGATGAGTTTGGCTAATTGTGGTGTATGCCCAAACGGTCCCTGGAGGACAGTTGTAACTGCTACATTTTGTCTTTAATGAAAATCTGGATGAAAGGGACAAGCCACGTTAAAGAGGAGACTGTGCGTGCAAGAATGGGAGATGTAGAGCAGTAAACCTCAGGGAAGTACACTAGGCATCGGAACGCCTTAATGGCGTCGAACATACCCTAGAGAGGAGGATGCAATGGTTGACGAGGATTCAATGGTGAATGGACCGTGGTTGTGGGAACCAGGGTGCAGTGGTTGACGAGTATTCAATGGTGAATTAACCGTAGCTGCAAAATAAGATCGAAAACCCTGGAGAATCAGGGAATGCAGTGGTTGACGGGGATTCCTTGGGGAATGGACCGTAGCCGCAAAGTAAGACCTAGGAAACCAAACTTAAAAGAGCATATGTTATGAGGCAGAACATTGTTGAGTATGTTGTGAAAGAATGAACTCTTGTTTCGTGGGCACACAAAGCCAGTGTTAAGCAAGAGTTGAGAGAAATACTTGTTGTGCGAGCACTCTGAGTAAGTGTTAGGCAAGGAATTTTTGCCTGGAAGTACTGAACTAAGGATTTAGCTGCCTCCACTCTTGGCACGCATAGTTTAACTCAAGGGTGATTGAGAACAGAGTAGATCTGTGCATAATATACAGTTGGGTGGAACGTGGTTGTTCCCCTTTCATTGCGGCTTGCATTACAATAGGTTCCATCACTGGGTTTTGTTTTTGCAAATCTATTGAGCTCAGGGTATGTTTGTATATGTGTAAATATGTGTTTCAATGTCAAAAATGATAAATAGTAGCTCTAGACTTATTTATGGGGAGGATGCTTATGGATGAGTGTACTCATACATTGTTTGCATGTTTGTGCCTTGCATTTGGTAAAACAATAACTTAGATGGTGTATTATTTTTTTGTAGAGAGTTACCTATACGCCGTGTGAAATTCATGTGATTGATGAACTCAGGGCATGTTTGTGTGTATGAATGTATGTTTCAATGTTGTAGAAATGGTAAAGGAAGCTTTAAGTTTGTTGATGAAAGCACTTCCCATGATCTGGTGAATGCTCATAGGACTATGTATGCATCGGTTATGTAGTGCACTAGTGGTATGTTACCCTGCTCTGTTAAATCAAGTTGTGATTGCAATGACTCCCTAGTAGAGTATTACACATACTATGTTTGATGTTCCGCATTTGGGTTTTATCATTCTTCAAAGAGAAGTGCTCATGTTCTGATAGGAATGGTTATGACTGCACTGGATGCAGAGATCACTGAAGACATAATGCCTCTCCTCTGTTTTAATCCCCGGTAACTTGTATGCTGATTTAGTTTCCTAGAAAGGGTTACTCTTGCTTGGTTGAAGGTTGTGACTATATTTAGATACAAGGATTCTAAGGTTATAGAAGCCATGGTGTGTTATAAAAGTCTGAGATTCTTCCCTTGGTCACATGACCTTTCTGGATGCTGTAAATTCTGCTCTGTGATGAGCTACTTGGATGCGTTATTATTCTACTGTCAATAACCAGTGGTAAGGGACCCTGAAGGGAATCCTGAGTGTTTCTCAGGGTTAAACCCTTCCTAGCCTAGGGAAACCCCTATATAAAACATGTGGTCCTTAAGTGGAAGTAAATCTGTGAAGGAAAGGGTGGTAACGAGCCACTAATCCCACATCAGAATTCCTAAGCTTGAATTCCAACTAAATAACAAACCGAGCCTAAGTTGGTAGGGCCACCGAAGGTGAACCATCCCTGGGTTTTCCCTTTAAGGAAACACATAGTAGAGTAGTAAAAAAGGTGTAAGGAAAGAAAATATAAAGTGATATGGGCTTTCCGCAACCTGAAATCCGCCATGCGGAATGCGAAAGGCAGAAAGTGAAAATAAAATATAAAGTAATATGGACTTTCTACAACACGAAATATGCCTTGCGGAATGCGGAATGCGGAAAGCGAACAATAAAATATAAAGTAATATGGGTTTTCCGCAACCCGAAACCCGCCCTGCGGAATGTGGAAGGCGGAAAGTGAAAAAGAAAATATAAAGTAATATGGACTCTCGTCGACCCAAAATCCTCCATGTGGAATGCGGAAGGCAGAAAGCGAAAAAGAAAATATAAAGTAATATGGGCTTTCTGCAACCCGAAATTCGCCCTGCGGAATGCCGAAGGTAGAAAGTGAAAAAGAAAATATAAAGAAATATGGGCTTTCTGCAACCCGAAATATGCCTTGCGGAATGCCAAAGGCAAAAAGCAAAAAAGAAAATATAAAGTAATATGGGCTTTCCGCAACCCAAAATCCACCCTGCGGAATGCAGAAGGCGTAAAGTGAAAAAAAAAATATAGAGTGATACGAGATTTTCGCAACCCGAAATTCACCTTGCGGAATGCAGAAGGCAGAAAGTGAAAAAGGAAAATAGAAAGTAACATGGGTTTCTGAAATCCGAAATCCGCATGCACAAGCAGAATTGCGGAAATNATATATATATATATATGCATTTTAACAGGTTGTATGGGTATGTTACAAGGAAAGTGCTTATAGAATGAGCAATTGCCCAAATTGCATCATAAGTTTAGAACCCCAATGTATTTAAACAGGATATTCACTCCCATATTTGTGTCGACTATTTCATCTTATAGTAAAGGCATGCTCATGATTTGAAAGTGGAATATGCTAATGTAAACCAATGACTCATTGGAGTGAGTTCATGGTATCATAATCGAGTACAAAAGAATCCAGAGCATAAGACAACCAATATGTGTTGATCCAAATATAACCGCTACTCAACATTCTAAGGCACAATGCTTCTGAAAAAATATTTATACCTGCTTCAATATTCATATGTACCACAAAGAATCGTCATTCCCTTGATTTTAGTTGCTCCAAGACATTACCAATGTCACTTTTACTAGTTGGAGGAGGCAATGTTGCTTTTTGAGCAGTTTTAGCTCTTATATTTACAAGTGCATCACTCAATGCATATATTGCATTTCTCCCATAGCCATCATCTATATACACAACCACAACATCCATCTAGCCAAATATGTCAATCACTACAGCAATGATTGTCATTTCATATACATTAGAGTCAATTTGAGGTCTAAAATAGGCCTCATAAGAAAACAAACCATTGATGAGTAGGAATTCAAAAGCTAATAGAATTTCAAGAAATTGGGTCAATGACTATCATTGAGTTGGACATACAGAAGTCAAAGTCAATGGTGCTTATGTGTCATATTTTTAATTGGCAATTGCTAACTCCATATAAGCCTCACCTTAGTTAAGATATAATAAATATTCTTGAAATTCTAAATATATAATATTTTATATTATCACTACCTCCAACTATTATATAAGTAAATATCGCTTTAATTAAAATCATAATAAAATTACATTGAAATACAAAAAACATTTATATCATTAATTATTTAAATAAATAATAATAATAATCAATTATTCCTACATATAAAACAACTAATATTATAACTAATACCTAACAAAATACTAATATATTATATTATATACTACCTAACTAACCTAATAACGTGTGACTACCCTATACCAGATTATATACTACCCTATACACATTCTTCAATAATTTTTAATGCCTAACCATATAATACATGACCACTACTCTATAGATGCTATAATACATGACCATTATTACAATAGTTTTTTAAAAGGCTTGTACCACAGAGTTTTGAATCAATGACCTTACCCAATGAGTACCTTAACAATACACCCATTCACCGTTTATTCTATGCACAATGGGCTTATAAGAATAGTTTTATATTATATTAATCTATTATTAAATATTACATTTTTATATTATATTATTATATTATTACATATTATTTATATGAATAGTTTTTTACTACAATTTTATTATTCAATTGATTTTAGTTCCTTTGTAAACTTTAAATTTATTATTAAATATATAAAAAATACTAATATATTCAATAAATTATAAATTGTTTTAAATAAATTATTGTTTAAATTTAAAATACTTATTACTACATCAATTATTGTATGTGCACAAGAATCTAAACCTTTCATTATTATTTTCAACACACCTCGTATCTCTACACTAACCCAACATACTTTGTCATCTATCTTTATAGAAATAATATAGATTGAACTTAGTATGACAAGACATATCTTAATATTTTCTTAATGTGACATGATTTTTTTTAATATTTTCCTTAGGAGGCCCATTGTAAACCTCGAATCGACTCTAATGCATCAATGTGTGTCATGCAAAGAAAATAAGAATATTGAAATGAGGCAAGGCTTGGGTCTCTTGCTCCAAATGACAAAATGGAGTTGATTTGTTACATGTGAAACAACATTAGAAAGTGCAGAGAACTGGGGCCCTACTATTGCCACGTTTTTTGTCATCAACTCCAAAGCTACTACAATGTCTATGAAGGCACTGCAAATGGATTCCATCGTGGTAAGCACCAATCGAATTCCACTGAGCAAAGAAGGGTTGTTATTAATTTCCTCCAACACCAACTCAATGTCCTTTTTAGCAACTCTTCCAATAGTGGTATTGTATGCAAAAAGAGCACCCACATTCACAGTAGCAAGAGGAGGCCTCATGGGAATGCTACTTCTTGATCCACTGTCATTTTCCAGGACTGGGTGAAATAAGCCCAATGTTGATATGTGGCTATCCCAAAATATCTGTTGTAATAGAATAGCTTCTATGATTGAAGTAAATGCAGGTTCCAGAGGAAAAAACAACACATGTTATCAACAACAATGATAGTGAAGGGCACAACTAATTGTCTTCTTGCCATAATCTCTTGTCTCTGTGTGCCTCCTTATTTCCAACATCTTCTTTCCCATTATAATAGACAACAATAAAATAGGAGCACAACTCCCAACATAGTTAGATAGATAGTCTCAGTTTTCGATCTTCATGGTGTTTCTCGAAATGTGGGTTGTGATGAAAATAAGAGAAAAAAAATATTTTATGCATATGCATGATTTCCTTGCTCTAGCTACTGACTTCCATAATAGAGACTAGGTAAGGTTAAAGATGATGCACTAACACTTGTAAACTTCAACTGATATCCTAAAATCAGAATACCTATAAGACTAACAATGCCAACCATCATACCATCACTAATTTTTGTCTTTGATGCATATCAAGTTTCTAATGCAGACCAAATCTAAAGCAAACTTTCAATACCCAAAATCTGCAACCAAAGTTAAAACTAAAGTAGATGAACTATCCATTCGCCCTGATTCTTAACCTTAAACTCGAGTGTTGTTTCCCTCTTTGATACCAATTTGTCACAACCCTTCTACATTACTAACCATTTGCACTAAAATAAATAGTCAATTAAATGAGTTAGCACCATTTTCATAACCATATTTCAAATCTTCATTAAATTTTACAAGGATTAAAATTTGTGAAAATGGAATTGTATTAGTTGCTTGTTTGGTGAGCTATTGAAAATAGTACACATGAATCATATAATTTCATGTAATTATAACATAACAAGAATGATAACCAATTGACACTCAGCCATGTAGAGATGGAGGAAGATCTTACCATTCTAACACCCTTACCTCTTATAAATAGCATAGTTCATTGCAAAGCCAGTTCTTTTGATGCCAATTATGGCAAGGTTCAATCAATCAATTGATTTCATTCATTTGCCAAAAAAATCTGCTTATTGATCCATTGGTGCAATGAATTGTTGTATAAGAGAAAATAAGATTATATATCAACTACAGAAATGGCATTGGTCTAGCAACATATTTCCACCCATTCTAAGCCCTATTTTCGTGACATTGTTCGCACGAAACATTACTTAATACAAGGTAGTTTAATGATTTCTAATCCTAAAAGCTTACCCACAACAAGGCATATTTAACTCAACAAGCAACAAAACCATGGCTATGTTGTACAAAAATTAAACTTATACACTATAGAAGTGAGTGCCTATAAAAATGATGAGAGTTCTCTAACTCAAAAGCACCATCGCACATGCTTTCATACAGAAAGGCTAGAAGAAAATCCAACACAATTTTATTACCAAAGAATAGCAACCCATCCAATAAAGATTTTATGAACAAGACAATTGTTTTCTCTACATACCTCAAAAACCAATGAATATTTTATGAACAAGAAAAATAATGACCGGGGTGAGAAGGCTTATCCTTGGCATTACTTTTCCTTTACAAAATTGTTTGTCCCCGGCAACGAATTAAGGGATTAGGTTAATTGTTCTAGCCAACGATATTATCACCACAAACATGCCAGAACTGAACAAGTAACAATCTATTCCCTTCGTATAAATATACTTAATTTTTTTTAATCACAGAAGTAAACAAATTAAAGTTACCGAGCCACTCATTAATGTTGAGCGAATTCCAGGTCTATGGAATTTCAAAGAAAAGGTTCTACAGCACTGGGCGGTATTTCCAATTTGGTTTATGCCCCATTAGGAAAGTAAAGAAAGGAAAATCGTTCCTTAGGTTATACCAATGATTTTCTGAGTATGATTGCTTAGCAAATCGCCTAATAAAATATAAAAAAACGTTTACAACAAAGGCATCCATCATCCTACATTTTTTTTTCATGGGTATCTAGTTTGTAATTGTTGTAAAGGAAAGTTTCCTATGGCTAGGGTTTAAGAGGCCATCAAATGCCCCCTAATGTATGAGGTTAGAGGGGAAGATGATAGCTGAAATACATTATAAAGGAAACAGTTGAGTATGGAGAGGGCAGAGAATCCAAGATCAAAAGGCTCGAACAAAGGTACCTGAAAGAGAGATAAATGTCAGAAAAAAATTGATCTCACGGGCATACAAGTCCATATACAAAACATCGCCATAAAGATACAGGTAGATCCAACATATGTATAACTGATAAAACTATCATGGTCGCTCAATATGCAAAAAGGCGCCATATCAAATCTAAAGGAGTCATGGCCACAAATGAACAAGGTGGATCCATACTCAACAATCGATCATAGTCACAAGAATACAAGGTGGATCTATGTCTCGGCAAAATGTCATATAAAATGTAACAAGGTCTTGCACAACTTGGGCAATAGCAAAATGACGATGCTATTGTCAGCCCAAGGTCTTCAATCCAAACCGCCCAAAAAAGGTACGAATCCTAACCATGCGAATAAAGGAGCTGGAGTCGAACATGGAGGAAACCGTTTGATTACCAGTCAATGATGAGAACCGTTAACAAATGCGAGGGAAACCACCATTAATGAAAATGGTCCCCTAGGTACCTAGTACATTCTAACAAGTGTGAATACAAGGACTTGAAGTTGAACACTTGAAGAATCCATCGAGTAGGAGACATTAAGGTATTCCCACTACCCACTAGCGAGGGAAATTGCCACTGATGACTGCAATCCCCAAGGTACTGTCATAAAACTCTAAATCTCATCCCCAGAGCAAGATGTGTTGCAGACGATAGGAAGAGATCCGTCGGAATGAAGGCATTAAGGCATCCTTCATCATCCAACACGAGGTTAGTCAAAGACTAATTGGGTCTGGAATAGGTACTAAATTTCACGACAAGGACCGTCGAAGACATGATGTAATGCACTGATACCAGGGAATGGCCAACACAAAAGGTCAAGGAAACTGCAGAATGGCCGACAAAGGTTTAATCCTTGAATAGTGAGCACGACACAAAAATGACTTAGGCAGCTTTTGACACAAAAAGACCAACGACAAAAAGCTGGAATGTAGGAGACATTGACAGATTCCCCATATAATTGGAAAAGGACCAACTGGAAGAGTAAGAAACTCTGAATCAGGATAAGGTCAAAATACTATGACCCAACTGTTGATATACTCAAAATTGGTGCATTGTTCAAGGAAACAAGACTTGCTGCCATGATGTAAAAAACATGTGAATGAACTTCCCTTCCCCTCTTTCTTGTAAAAGTTTAATGAGTCCAAGAAAGCAAACTCGGGACCATCTTCATTTTTGGAAAGCTCGAAGAAAAGACAGAAGAATGCTTGATAAAGCACTGATTCGTGGATTTTACGAGCCCGAACTAGTACATGCTCAATGGTGTTTTCATAGTTTAGAGAGTCTGAAAACTCCAAAGAAGACTCTCGGGGGGTGCTTTTTCATCTAATTAAGTCTCCTGAATCCGGAAAAGTATAAAACAAACCACAGAAGAACTCTCTTAGCTTCCGAAGAAGCAAGGCGCACATTTTTCGTGTTTAGCCAGGAAGGTCCAAAAAAGGTTAAATTACCACCTACCCAACGCTCCTTCAAAAGCAGCGTATAGCCTGAGTTTTACGAGTGTGAAAGAAGGCAAGATCACTCGGAAAGATCCATTTGATTACAAGAAATGAGGCTTACAACAATAAACTCGATGCTTTGTTCTTTAGGGTTTAACGAGCATGACAAAGACATAAAGTACACTCGAAATTTTTTTCATGTTTTGGTCCAGAGCACGAAAAAGAGAAAACTAATCTTATACCGAGGGTTCCTTTTCCGTAAGTTTAGTCCCTTACGTTCGGAAAAGCAATAAACCTATGCCTGAGAATACTCTTCTCAATTCCGAAGAAAAGAGAGTGTTCCTTTCTCGTATTATTCCACATGGTCCGAGAAAGTAATAACCTACCACCAATGTGGATGCCCATTCACATATTCTTAATGAGCCTTTATGGACAAGTTTACTCAACAATCAAGTCTATTTTGAGGAGTCAAACCTAGGCCTAAAGAAACTCAATATCTTTCCCGTGAATTTTTAACGAGTCCGAAAAAGTCAACTCGCGACCTCCTTACTGTTTTTAACGAGCTCGAAGGAGAGCGGAAAGAATGCTCTAAATGCAAGGAGACAAGTGCCAAGGGCAAGCAAAACTAGTTCCAAGCACAAGGAACAAAACTATGCATAATGCAAGGAACATGAGCAGGATAAAGACACTCAGGGAATGTCTCCTCAAGGTAAGGGGTGTCAAGTTGCAAAGGAAAAATGATACAAGGCTTAGCGACAATGAGAAAAAAGATGAGAGATTATACAACGAGCTAAAAGCGTGGAAGCCGACATCAAGCTCATAAGCGCGAACAAGGCACATGCAAATGCATTTATAGCTTGAACAACAAGACGAGACCAGTAAACAGTTGTGAATCCAACTAAAAATCCAGTCTCCAAGAAACAACAATATCAGGATTATATTCAGAAGAAAAGATCTAATGCAGGTCACTTTGGCAGAAACACATGTGACTTTGCTATCTTCTACAAAAAGTAAAGTCAAGGTAGAATCAACTGAAGAAGATTCTATAGCACCAAGGCTCGAGGGTTTATAATCAGTAAGATCAACCTCAGAAGGAGAGAAAAAATCAACAAGGGAGATAGAGTCTGCAGGAACAAACTCAATATCATGGGAGTTGAAAAATTCATAAGAAAAAACAAACTCATCAGGATCACTGACTTGATGTTCGAAGGGAGAGTCAAAAGACTCAACAAGATCAACATAAGAAGACCGATCCATGGGAAGATCAAACTTACTAAGCAAATCAAGGTTAGACTTAGTCACCACTGAACCGACATCCAAAATAAGTTCAGACTGTATCAAAGACTCTAGGAAGACTTCATCCGAAGGAAGGATATCATCTGAGATAGGACACATGTCTAAACTTTCAAATGGATTTACAGAGTGGAGATTAGGCCCCACAATCTGTATAGGATGACTCACCTGGTCAACTGTTGAAACAAATTCCTGAGAAGGTAAGCATGAAAACAGAGGTTGCTTCTCAGTAGCAATTAAATGCAAAGGACATGAGGCCACATAGCTCACCTGTGGCGGGGGAGTGTCTATAGAAACACTGGGAATCGATAAAGGAAAGACCTGGTCTTTAGTTGGGTCAGGAGACGGATCAAGAAAATCCAACTGATCGATAGTGACAATTTCTTCGCCATGATTAAAGTACATCACACGAAAGAATGTTGACACCACAACTTGCATGGCATAGACATAATCACGTCCAAGGAGCATATTGAAGTCCAAGGGGTCTTTTATCACCATGAAGTCAACTAAGATGGTCTTCCCACCCAAAGATACTAACTGAGGCTCCTTCATCAACAATACAACGAGCAATCGTGTATGATTCAACTTTGACCTTTATCTGCAAAGGTGCATCAGAAAGAAGGTGTGGCTCAACTAGGCTATCCCAATCAAAGGAAGCAATCCGAGAGCTTGGTGGGGGTTGATCCAAAACGAGTTTAGTGCTCCCTTGTTCAGTAAGTTCTAAACTAGCAGTGAAGAAAATATGACTAGCAGACACTTCACTCTCCAAAGGAAGAGTGGGATTTATCGACAATGGAATCGATTCAACCGCTTCGTGAAAGTCACTCTCCGAAGGGAGAGTGGGATTGACCAAAGATGACATTGGTTCAATCACATCAGGATCACTCTCCGAAAGAAGATTGGGATTGACCAAAGCTGAGATTGGTTTGACCACTTGATCAACTGAAGGTTGAGTAGGTTGTTGAGAAACTATAGGTTGTTCAAGAGAAGGAAATTCTTGAGTCTTGGACCACACTATTCACACCTCTGCGATAGCAGGGCACTGGTGCGTAAGATGATCTCCCTCGCATAGCTTACAAGGGAACTTAAGTTTGCACTTCAAACGACCAGTTTTCTCAATGGTGTCAACATGACTAGCAGTGGCTGCCTGTTTGTTCTTAGCATGACCTACAGAGGCCGAGATATTGCCCCCAGCATTACCACCAGAGGCTAGGTGATTGGGTCCAGCCTGGCTAAGAGAGGCTGGTTATTGAAAAAATTCAGAATGTTCAAAAATGGGATGACCATGAAACCAAAATCTTCGCACCTCAGCAATGGAAGGACATTTATAAGTAAGGTAGTCTCCCTCACAAAGCTTACAAGAAAAATTGGGCTTCTGTTTTGAACGGGTAGTCTTTTCAATAGTGACACCATGACTCGCAGTGGCTGACAGATTGTCTTCAGCATGAATCACAAAGGCTAAGAGACTGCCCCCAGCATGACTTACAGAGGCTAAGAGACTAGGTCCAACATGACCTGCAAGGTTGGATGGGCACCACCAGCGTGAACCACAGAGGCTGAATGGTTAGGATCAACATGCTTTGCAGCAGTTGAGTGTGTGCCTCCAGCATGAACTACAGAGGCTGAGTGGACGGATCCAACATGACTTGCAGAGGTTGGATGGAGAGGTTCAACTTGAACATTAGAGGTTTAACGAGTGCCCTCAGCATGAACTACAGAGGCTGAGTGACTAGATCCAACGTGACCTGGAAAGGTTGGAAGGATCCCACCGGCATGATCAACAAAGGCTGGATGGTGAAGATCAACTTGACTTGCAGAGGTTGAGTGTTTAGATCCAACATGACCTGCAAAGGTTGAATATGTGCCCCCAGCATGAACTTAAGGGGTTGGGTGGTGAGGTTCAACTTGACTTGCATAGGTTGAATGGGTGCCCCCTTTCTTATGTGCCTTCTTCCTATTCCTCCTTCTTTTACTCCTTTTAGACTGTCGGTTACTAGTATCAGTACTTTCACCGCGTGAGATAGAAGGAGTAGGAGAATCAACTACAGGTAAAGTTGAAGCAATATTTTGATACCCTTGATATAAGGAGCTTACTTGAGAAGCATCGAGAGCATTCAGGACAGTTGGAGTGGAAAACAACCACACCGGTAGCCCTAGGGTGAATCCAGGTAGATTCAAAGTGGCCATCAAGGGAACACCAACATTTCCCATGAGAGGAATAGTACAAGGAGTTCCCAGCATGGGGATCTCTTGGTTGGTGTTCAAAGGGGTGTTAGCCATAGTTTCAAACAAGGAGACACAGTTTGAGGTCGACAGAAAACCAAAAGTACAAAGCATACACCTGAAGGCAAATCAAGTACAGACAAACCACACAGCACTCACTAAAAATTCCTAAAGCCAAACATACAAACAGGTATAAGATACGCTTTCCAGAAGAAAGTTGAGAGACAGTTACTTGGCGTCCCTGTAGATGTTCTTAGGCACAAGCGGAGGAATCACCCACCGCCCTCCCACACCTTCTACCGGGGTTACCTTCCAAGCCCATTCAAGGTCAACCAGAAGTAGCCTTCTGGTGTACCTGTGTATGAACCCTAGATGTCAAAGAGACTAAAGGCTACCTTAACTATATTGACAGTCTGGGGGGACAGTCGCAAGCCTGGTTCGTACGCATGGGCAGGGTAGAAAATCCCGAAACCTTGTCTAAGACAGAATCTCCAGATGCGCAAAAACCTTGGTCTACGCTTTGACAAGGAATCGGAGGGTTATATCCTCAGTCCAAGCCTCCACGCGGTCTCGTGCTTGACTCTCGTTTGAGAGGATCTTCCCAAATATAATCAACATAGAAGAGGATTTACCTAATGATTGGCCAACTACGTCTGAAATTTAATACTTGTGGAGAGTTAAAACTCCATAATCCACAAGTCTAGCCTGAGCTAGTTGGTGTACCCTATAAAATAAAACTTACTAATAATTTTTAAATTATATCGTTTATTTTAAGGGTTGTTTTTAGTCAGAGGGTAAATGGCATGAAACTTATGTGGTGTTTTGACCCAAAGTTGAAACAAAATGACTAAGCAAAGAGATATGAAATGCAAAAAGCAAAAACTATTCTCTTTTTCTTCAAATAGAAACTTGAAAGCTACAAAAGAACAATTTATTTTTATTTTTTTCAAAAACAATGATATGCCATGCAATCTAGACTAAAAAACTAATCTACATGCATATAAAGCAAACATGTGTTTTTTTTCTTTTTCTTTTATAAATGCAAAATAAAAACTGCCTACAAACTAAATGTATGCAGATAACAAGAACAAAGCAAAATGAACTTTGCTATATAACCACCAAACAGAGTCTAGAATGCCCTAAAGTCAATATAAACCCGACTTGGAAGGAAGGCTTGCATAAGAGACAAGTCAACTATTTTGGCATGGTGAAGTTAACCAACAAAAGAAGAAAGAAACCAACACCAACAAGCTTCTGAACTCAGACAAAGATCACTAACAGAGGCTGACCAGAAACATAAGCCAAAAATCATGCCAAGCAAAGGAAGCGGGGGGAAAGAGCAAAGAACAAACCCTAATGCTATAAAAAGGCTTACCACATAGATAAAGAACAACCAAAAGGGATGACACTAACTCCTTGGAGTCATGCACCTGCAGAGGACACCAAAAGACCTGCCAAACAGCCCACAACAGCAGAAAAAACCACAAAAATGAGGAAAAACATTATTTTAGGGGCACACGCGGATTGTACTACTGACAGGTCGCGTGTCATACGCGGGTTGATAGTACAGCAAGTCGCGTGTATAAGCACACGCGGGTTGTATTACTGACAAGTCGCGTATCGTACGCAGGTTAACAGTATAGAAAGTCGCATGTACCAAACCAAACATGTGACTGTTCAATCTGCAACTCGCATATGGGTGGAAAAAATCCCAAAAAAGGTCAAAAATTGCCTTCGGAAGGCAGGGGAGGTGTTCTATCAGACTGATAAAGTGTTTCTAAGTGGCAAGAAAGACCTAAAACTTTACAAAAGGCTGAAAGAAATACAGAGAAACCCCAAACAGACAAGGTTGTCCCCAGTGGAGTCGCCAGTTCTATTGTAAATGAAAGTTTCCTGTGGCTAGGGTTTAAAAGGTCATCAACGTACTGGGGTTGAAAGGTGGATGCAAATGTTTCTGCAAGTAAATACAAACAAGATTCAGAGATTAGAATGGTTCATACCTTAGCCAAATGAAGGTTGATCCAAGCAGTCATTCAATCCTCTTCTTGCTCCAAAAGACTTGCAAAACGAATTATACCTTCCTCAAACCATTATGACCACATATAAAGCAATGATAATCAAATAAACATGAAATAATAATCTAATTAACATCATAATATGATCATAAACAGAGATTCAATCACACATTGAACAATGATTTGGGAAGAAGAAGGACATCACATCTTTATCAATCTTGAAAACAAGTACAAGCATACCTTCTCTTCAAGTTCGGCACCTCACGAAACCTTGATCTGGTTCTGTTGCTTCTCTTCTCCAAGGAACTCAGCCTCCAAGCTCTGCAACACAAGGAGAATGCTTCTAGGGCAAAGGTGTGGGAAAAGAGAGCTCCAAATCCTCCAGCATAACAATGCAAAGATTCAAGTCTCCACTCATGGACCTCCCTACCTCTATTTATATGCTTTATGAAGAGGTAGGGTCGAAGACAAAGTAGTTACAACTGAAGGAGTCAATTGCATAACTACCCAAACTACCCGAATTTCAAAATACGTATTTTTTTTACATTTTCAGGAGGCGTACGCGAGTTGCAGAGACAACAGTCACGTACACGAGGAGGTATACGCGGGTTTCAATGCAAAAAGTCACGTATTTAAGGCGTACGCGAGTATTATATAGAGCAAGTCGCGTACGTACACGGGTTTCCTTAAGGAAACACGCGTACACATAAAAAAAACTCATTTTTAGGGTATTTCTATGCATTTTTAGACTTTGGTGTCTTATAGAAAGTTTTAGCTAACTGAATTATCTTTCCAACGTGCAGAGGTGAGGTCAAACGGAGTTACAGAACTCAAGATATGGGTCCTCCAAGTTAGGTGTTTTTTTCAGTGACTTTTCATGAAGTGTCGACATACGACGAAATCATGGGAAAGTGGTCACAGGCAGATATGTTTCATTTTGAGCTATAATAGTAATACGCCAAACAAACATATTCAAAGCAAAGATTACCAAGGACCCACAAGTTTTAGAGTTATTTTGCTCATAAAATTCCCAGCAAACACATTTAATGCAAGAATTTCTAGTGGCCACAATTTTCAATTTTAGTTTGTTCATGCATTCGCAAGCAACGTTTCTAAAAAATAAACAGAGGTATTAGCCCAACAAACGCCCAACCTTATCAACAAAAGCATTCATTGATTCTTTATGAAATTTACGGGTTCTGAAAACAAAATTAGTCATGCACGAATTCTGGGTTTGATCATGGAATCCATTAACAAGATGAATTCACACATCGTCTGCAGCATTTTATTTCGAAGTCCAATATATGTCAACATACTGGTTAAAAATAGAGAATTCACTTATCTGAGATTTTCCAGTGGGAATGATTGTGGATGAAGAACGCTCTACCCAACCATACGCCGCCCTACTCACTAATCTCTCATTAAAGCTAGCACCCCGGAGCTAAGACTAGGAAACCACGAGAAAAAAGTTTACAAGCCAACACGGAAATTGATTTACTTCCTCAAATCACAACTCTCTGGCTCAGCACCCAAAATTTCCCCAGGGAACTTCTCCTTCATCAGCCTATCCAACACACAACAGTAATTTCCCTTCTTTGACCATGCAGTGCCTCAAGAATTGTTACTGCTGAAGAGTGCTCCAGGACCAGACTGATAAAGATCTCTCTTACACACATACAATTCAAGATTTTAGTTCTCATTGCAAGGAATGACATCTTACACACATACAATTCAGGGTTCAGTAGCTAATTTCGCAAATGGTTCAACAAAGCTTCACTCCAATAGACACCTCTTCATTTTTCTCTTTGAAAAAATAATCCCCTTTCTCCCAAGTCTCGAGCCCCTTTTGGTGCATGGGGAAGGAGAGTCACGTGCCAGCGTTCAAGACTAAAAAGCATCTAACACCCTTTTATATATCTAATTACTTAATAAAGCTTTAAACCCAAGGTGTCCATCTCTTTCATTTACTTAATAAAGTTTAGACTTGGTGCAAGACATGTTCAAGGCAAGGTTAAGATCACTAGGTTTTAATTTCACCTTTTCCTCTTATTTGTTTTCCCTTTAGTGGGTCTATAGTCTCCCTTCTTTTTAGTATCCTTGACACTCATTGTCGACAGAATTAATTCAAAGTACAAAATAATTATTCATTTTCCCTCTCATGGGTTTTATGGTTTCCTTTCTTTTTAGTATCCTTGTCACTTATAGCCAACAGAATTAATCCAAAGCACAAAATAATTATACAATTACAACTCTAGAGTGATTGCCTCTTTACAATTACATACATTATAAGTTGGGGGCTTCAATGGAATGTTACACATCCTATGTTTTTGCACCCACACTAAAAGTTTCATAAAAGAATGAGAGGAAGGTTGAGACACATGCATATTCATCATGTAATTATCAAACACTATGTTGCAAGGAGGGACACTGCCTCTGTGGACACTCCAATTGGTGGAAGAAAATGATCTGTTGAGACTTGTATTTTCTTGTGAGCTAGACCTCATAACTAGTGTGAGATAACATAGAAGAGGAAAGGAATATTCATTTTGCAGAAAACCAACTATTATGTTAATGGGAAGGTCACTAGACTGACTACCTTTGTTGACAACCCCATTGGTATAAATACAATGGTGTGTCGAGACTTCTATGCTCCAACAAACTCAGCCTTACAACCAAAGCATGGGGTAGCATAGAAGAGGAGGGGAGATTTTAAAGTTGCAGAAATTATTCCAAGATGCCAAACCTAACATATTCCATTGTCTCTATTATCCCAACTAGTATTCATTATTTATTAATTACATTCATTTTGTGAACAATCAACCAATTAACTAGAGAGAAGAAACAATTAGTTGTAAAAAAAATTCCCAATAAAATAATTGAGATTAAAATAGATTGTGAACAATCAACCAATCAACTAGAGAGAAGAAAAAATTAGTTGTAAAACTTTTTCCAAATAAAATAATTAAGATTAAAATTGATTGCATGCTAGACATTTTTTTTTTGACATTTTAGTTTAAATGTGACACTAGTGGGGGTAATCGCTCTGCAAAGAAATTGTTTGATTAGCTACGTGGCCAATGTTTTAAGAAAGAAAACCCTCCATTCTGAGAGAAGGTGAACTTGGAAAAAACCCATCTCATCCTTTTGCATTTAAGTAAAGAATGATAAATTTTGTAATCTCAATATTTTGTCTTAAAACTACATCAATATCAATATCCATATATAGCAAACCCAACATAGGGGAGCATGCCCATGAAGACTTGAATGAGTTATTCATGGGCCTAACTCATTTTTAGTGACTCATCGTACAAAAAATTTAAATACAGGATCAAGTTTTACTCTACTTTAACAATAGGACCAAGGAGAATTTGACATAAAAATACAAAGATAACTTGAGGCTAGACCTACTTTCCTTTTGAACTATGAAGATATTAATAAAATTGTAAGGATTTTCAACCAGAATAATGTTAATATGATATTCATATTTTATAAAATGCTTAAGAATCTCATTAATAATATAAAAGACAAATATTGAAATTAAATATAAAAATACATTTTTTAATTTAAATTCAATAATAATAACATCAAATATGAAGAAAAAAAATGAAACGATATATATCATGAAAATCATATAATTCATTTGAGTTATTATTTTTTCTTATTTTTAAATCATGTCATAAGTATTTGAAATAAATATTTTAATTAAAAAAATTATAATTTAACTATTATTTTGAATAGAAATAATTTTATTAGCCATTAATCAGTTTAATAAAAAAACAGCAATATCCAATACCCAAAAATTAAATACAAATAAACTTTACAATGCTTTTCAACTTTAGAAAACATTGATACAAATTACAAAACATATAAAAAATGATGTTCAATCTTAAACCTGAAAGATAGCAACATCATAGCTCCTTGGGTTTTTTTAAATCTAGAAAGAGCAAAAGCATGAATTTTTTTTTTTATTCTAAGATAATATTAAAATATGTATAGCATGTTATGATTTGTAGAAGAAAGTGCATATAATGCTACAGAGTAAATTGGACATTAGATATTGTTTCATCACAATGAAATATTCCCTACCATACATCCTTAGTTCCATATTCATTAGAAATAATGACACTTCCTGCAATTATTAAATAGGTTAGTTTGGTAAGTTAGTTTAAATAGTTGAGTGTTGTGAATTACAAATAAGAAGTTTCTGAGTAAACTCTTTTACCTAGTTATCAATGTCGTATTCTTGATATTATGGACCCCATTTGATGTTCCCATCAATTTAAGTGTCGAAATTGCGCCAACTAATTTACCTTAGGTACCATCCTTCCTCAAAATGAAAAGAATACTTGGAAGTTTCAGAGATCTATATTCAACAAACACTATTCAAATTATACTAAAAACACTAAAAAACAATTAACTGAGATATTATTTAAATATTGTTCTTAGAAATTCTTGTTAGCAATAGTGACACTTCTGCATTAATTATTATCTAAGTTGGGTATTGTCCAGATTTTATTTAACTCTTGTTCTTAAAAATTCTCATGAGCAATAATGACACTTCTGCATTAATTATTATCTAAGTTGGGTATTGTCCAGATTTTATTTAACTCTTGTTCTTAAAAATTCTCATGAGCAATAATGACACTTGAGCATTACTTATTATCCAAGTTGGTATTGTCTAGGTTTTATTTAAATCTTGTTCTTAAAAATTCTCAAAAATTCTCATTAGCAATAGTGACACTTTGCGTTAATTATTATCTAAGTTGGGTATTGTCCAGATTTTGTATGAGAATGCAAAATTGAATCTTGTCTCGCCAACGATAAGAAAAATTCTCGCTGTTGGATATTCTTTTGCTCGCTCCAACTTTGTGGTGTCAAATAACAACTAAAAGTCACGTTCACATAATAAAAAAACACAGGTTAGCAAGTTGTTTATTAAATATTTGGTTTTCTAGCAAATGAGTTTATTAACTAAATGTAAATTTAATCTATTAATATTATTATTATTTGTGCACTTTCAGTGTCAAAAAATTTTCATTTTCTTTTATTAGTATCTCAGTGACATGGTTGTTCTTTCCAAAAAAAAATATTAGCTTGTACTGAGAAACAAGGGGGTGGCCAAACCTGGGTTACAAAACGTGGGGACCCTAATATACATACAAAATTATTTGTTCTAAAAATATTCCAACATTGTGATTTGGACTTACGCTACTCTAAATGAAGGCAAAAACGGCAATTTGGACTTACTGCGATGTTGTTGGTTGTGAGCTATATCTTATCTTCTTGTGATTGTTCTCAAGGAAGTCGAGGGGTGGTCCCCTTTCAACAGTCTCTACCAAAGTAACCATACTCATGACACATTGTTCTTGAAAGGGAGATGTTCATAATCCAAACCCTGAATGTAACACCAACCATCGAGGTTCAATTGGCTTACCTCTGGAGGCCCCCTTTGAAAGGTCTACTTCCATGTAGATTCCTGCACAGGGATATTAGCAAGCCTTTGAAACTACTCTATCCATAAATTTCCCTATGTTGTTATCCATGAGCTGAAAAGTTGGAGCACCCCAAAATATTAAGGAAGATGTGGATGGGGAACTCAAAATAACACTGCGTTGGAATGTCCTCCTAGGATCAAAGTCAAGCGTCCATTGGCTCAAATAGAGCCGCCCTTTAGGACCCAAGAAATAGGGGCCACTTCAAAATATTAGGTCTCGGACTTCCTCAAGATGGAAGAGGAAGGAAATGTATCCTCAACCACAGTGGAAGAAATTGAGTGATCCCTTCATCCATAGGTACTAGTGCTCTTCCAACAATAATCTTTAGCCTTATAGCTCGGCCACCAATCCATGAACTTACCAATCAAGGATACAACAACAGTGGAAGAAATTGAGTGACCTCTTCATCAATAGGTACTAGTGCTCTTCCAACAAGAATCTATAGCCTTATGGATCAGCCACGGATCCATGAACTTACCAATCAATGCTTTTAAGAAGAAAAAAAGAGCTTTATGTCTTGGAGACGAGGTAGATTTGTTTACCTTTGGAATCTTACAGGCTTTCTTCACAAAGCTTATACTCTATCTTTAAAAAGGACCATTCTTCGGCAATTAGGGTTTGAAAATTCTCTATTTCTTTGGTTAAAATCATTTCAAGGTCAGGGTGCTCTATTTGCTCAGGAGTAGGGGCAGCTTTCCCCCTAGTCTTCACCGCGAAATCCTTAGCACACTGCATGCTCAATCCAGGGTGTGGGCACACTGGCATTGCACTCTCTATCGACAGTCTCCCACTGGATTTTAAATGGTTTCCTCTACATGGGAGGAGGGCATGTTCGAACCTCAAATATAGGGCACTGAGATGATATACCCCACAGACAATGCACTGCTTCTCCACTAATTCCTCTATGAGCTTTAGGCATCCTTGAGGGAGAGATTCTTTTGCAAACCCTCGCTGTCGACCGCAACAGGAACTGCTCCTCCATGCTATCACTCGTCTTCCATTCTTTTAAAATGCACTGCTTCAATTGATGGGCACATGTTACACATCAAATGAGGTTGTCAAAGCACCTAGTGTCTCGGTGCAATAATGGATGTCATCTAATAATTCAACATGTGTTTGTATCTTTAAGAACATGTAAAATTACCAATTGAAATCCAAAATCTTCTGTTGGGGATTACAGTAATTTAAGACAGCAAATTTTCCTGCATTGCCCTATTCTGCATTTAAGTTGTAAAACAACAACTAAAGCTAACTTTAAGAAAAGTAGAGATTACAATAATGAGTTGGGAATCTGTAAGACGCATGCACAACTGCAAATGTAGAGTTCAAAAAGCCTCACAAATAAATACCATAAAATTCAAGATGATGAATTCATGAATGATCTTTGAGCAAGTTTTGCACTGCATCTGGCAGTTCAAACTGCTGTTCCTACTTTGGGGAAAGACAGCATCATGCAGACAGCTCTTACAAATCCTAGCACCTTCTGTTACAGATGTGCCTCAATGCATTCTTTGGGGATTTTTCTCTAGTATAAACAAACAAACACCATTAAACACAAGGCCAGTCTGATAAGTAAAATACATATTTAGATATCACTGGTAAGCACCTTGTGAAAAATCTGGTTTGAAGTCGCACATTCCTCACAAGTATCAGTTAATAATTGGAGGAAATGAAGTTGTGGTCTGAGGTTGAAAATCCAGATATCAGTCATATCACCGCCCAAAGCACTTTAACACTGTTGATGTGAGTGTGGACGAGAGAAACCTCATGCCAGCAGACCCTCCAGGGAAGTATGAGATAACATAGTATGACAAGGCCAACACCTAGAGAAATAGAACAGAGGATGAAGTTATGAATCAAGATATTGGTCAGTGATAACATGTACACACAATTTCCAGAAACAGTTCAAACAGCTATCAAGGACCACTGATAAACAAACCTGTACACCAGAGAAAATAACCGATAGTATATAGCTATGAAGCACCATTGACACATAAATTGTAGCTGCCATGCTCCCAATGAATCCCACGGTAAATGGAAGTCTCTATATGAATACAACTAATAACGATAAGGGCTCAGAAGCTGAATAACATTATCATATTATGGAGCACTCAAGTCTTCATCAATTTAAGTCTACATCCTTTAAGCAGTATTTTGCAAGCAAAAAATACCTAAATGATTAATTTCCACATGTCATCAAACATATAAATATCGAAAAGAAATTCATTAGATAACCATGAATGTAACATTGTTCCATGTAAAATGCCAATCATTAAAGACGGAAAGAAATTACCTCTTTAGAACCCATGTGGACAAACTGATTCCTCACACCTTTTAAAGCGAAAAAAGACGCTATAATAAATATGCAGCCAAGAGTAAAGCATATTGCGAACTTCTGAGGCATCACCACCATTACTGGAAGAAACATGGTGAAAGAAATAAAAATGAAGAAGATGCCCGTGGCCAAAAGCAAGCCAAAGTACATGATGGATTTTCCTGAAGGAATGGTGCTGGCAGTGGACTGAAAATTTCCTGGCAAATCCCGCACTCCTTTTGACACACTGTAAAAAGAGAAAAGAAGAAAACTAATGAATGAGAGCTATTCAAATGAAGATTCCATATAAGACATGTTTATAACTTATTTAATGAGGGTGAAAAGTAAAACATGCAAGACATCTAAAACTGAAAATAGATGATCAAACATTGGATGACTAGAAAGTTGAAACCAAACCAAATAACTCCAAAATCACAACATGCATAATGCAAATGCAAATACAAAATAAACATTTGGGATGTGATGTCTTGAAAGAAACAAGGAAGAACATTTTCCGAAGTCCAGATATGTTTAATATAAAGCTTCGGAAACCTGCTCTCAGATAAAAAATGGTGACAGAAAATATGGTGAGCCAGAATCATCAACAGACTCATATTAGACTTGTCCTTACCAATGGATTTTGCTTAGACAGAGCTACATCTTAGACAATTAACAGATCTCACAGAATAACAGCCAAACTTTCTTCCTATTCTTCTTAGCCTATGGTCAGATTCAACATCTACCACAATCAAGTTACAAGACAGCTAGAGGATGATTGTACAATTGTACACATAAATCTGATTATCAATTGAGTACACCACCAAAAATGAGTGAAGCCGTCATTTTTTATATGGTTGCAAGGTAGTCATTATAACCAAGTAATCAACCAGCTAACTCTCACAAGCACTTCAATTTTCAACACGTCAACTACATCATACTTGTTAAATATCATACCTGGACTAACTGGCATATATATGGATACAAGTAACAAAAGCTCAAGAGTTCAACTCAAGAATAGCTAGTATAAATCGGAATGACATGTCACAAAATGAGAAATACAAAAAAAAGGAAGTGGGGAGGGAAAATGCATGCTGTCGATCATTTCAACTGTTGGACTCCTATGAAATTCAGCCATGCCCATGTAGTTGGAACTTGGAAATGCAATTAAGAAATTTTTAAAAATGAAACAGTTATAAATTAGAACATATCCTGGGAGTCATTTCAATTGTCACGCGCACTCAAACTCAAGTCTTGTGTGATATAGTGAGGAAAGAGTCTACTTTGAAATTTTCAAGTTGTTCCTTGTTTTGAGATGCACTATTGGTTTTTTGTTTCATCTGCCACCAAGGATGACACTATAGTCTGAAGTTTTCCATTTATGATTTTTGTGATGTCTGCTGTACTTCTTTGTTAGATTGATACACATCGAATTCCCAGATTTATTCCGAAAAGAGTTGAAGAACTTTGCTATCCCTTTTTATGTGCACTCCTATGAAGTTCAGCCATGCCCATGTAGTTGGAAATGCAATTAAGAAACTTTAAAAAAAAATGAAACAGTAATAAATTAGAACATATCCTGGGATTCATTTTCAATTGTCACGCACACTCAAAACTCAAGTCTTATGTGACATACTGATGAAAGTCTACTTTGAAATTCTTAAGTTGTTCCTTGTTTTGAGATAGACTATAGGTTTGTTGTTTCATCTGCCACCAAGGATGACAATATAGTCTGAAGTTTTCCATTTTTGTAATGGCTGCTGTACTTCTTTGTTAGATTGATACACATTGACATCCCAGCTTTATTCTGAAAAGAGTTGCAGAACTTTGCTAGCGCTTTTTATGTGTAGATCATTGCTCTATATTCATTACTGCTTTTTCTGTAATAGTTTGCCTTCATACAAATTAGAAAACAGTATTTTATTGTCATTATCCTATTTTAGATCTACAACTTCTTTTCATCAAAATTGCTACTCATGATGGACTTGTTTCCTGGTGCATGTGTCACGTGTGTATGGGGAAATAATAACATCAGCAATTTCATCTATGTTTCCATCTTACTTTACCAAAAATGTGTCATCAAGGCACTTTTTCTCCAAGCAACCTACGTTACTGCATCTGCCTGGGTCTGATCCAGGATCTGCATGTTGAAAAGTTAACTCTGAAGGTCCTCCCATATTTTTTGGTGTGGGTGTGATGAGAGGACTAGAAATTTTTGTTCTTATGTATTTATGCAACAAAGTGGCGTTTATGTAAATAAAGTGAATGTGTTTTTATACTTTAGAAAAGTGGATCTCACTTAAAACATGTATTTAATAATTAAAGTGAGATAAGTTGTAGACCCTTGATTTTGTAAATGATTATCAACCCTAGATTAGGTAGTTGATGAAAGTAGTTACAAAATTTAAGTATAAAACAATGATAGAGGACAAATGAAGATCACTCATCATTAATGAGGAGAGAGATAAGATAATAAGATAAGATAAGATAATTTTATTAATGTCCACTAATGACCACAAAGTAGGTCAACAGAACTGTCGGTTACAATGATATATTATGCATGTGGGAGGATCAACCGATCTCCCATAAAGAAAATACAAAATAAGCAATACAAGTGAAATAGAAAGACGAAAGAAATAAAAATGTGTAGGGTGAGCTAGTTTGTGGCATGGGAGAACACATGCTCCAATTCCAACCTTGTAACCCTGCACAGGGGCAAAGGAGCCCGGGTGGGCAAGATCCAGGAGCCAAAGTAATCAAGGAGGGTCTGGTACTCCTAACCAGTGTAGTCAGACTCTTTGAATACTCGCGAGTCTTGCTGAGTCTTGCCGAGCAACCACCAGGACGAGTACTCATGACATACTCGCAAGGTAAACTCGCCACTCATCGAACTCGTCATTTACTCGCTGAACTCGTCACTTACTCGCGAGTCCGTTGACTGTTTGATTGTCGCTTTTGTGTTTTGGAGGAACGTGGGGAGGGAATAAACCCCTGAAACAACACCGCTCTCCCCTGTCATCTCATTGAATAGTTTGGCTTCCCCCGAGTTGTTCTCATTTGCCCCCTAGCTATTATCAATTTATCAGTTGTCTGTGTGTTTGGAATTTTGGAGTGTGCGCACACTGAGGAAGGTCACTAAAACTGGTCTGAGCATTAAGGATGTGACTGGTTTGAGCATTTTCATTTTTTTCTTTTTTTTGAACTTCTATACTTTAGATTTTATAAATGTAAGGCGATGATGTTGCCATCGGTAGTTTGGTTGAAGAATGTGATTGCTCGTGGTTAGGATAGGATGATGATAGTGTATTTTTTACAATTTGTTTTTTCATTTTTTCAATATTTTTAATAATTGTTAATTAATGAAATTTTCTTATTATCTTTTTTTTTAATAATTTTATGATTTTTATAATTTGTAATTAATAATTATAGTTTGTGATTTCAAGGGAGAAAACACTTCTCGTTAAAATGCATTGCTATGTCTTTTTATCAATTTTTTGAATTGTTATATGCTTATATATTAAATTTTAATTTTTAATATATATGTTTATATATTATTTTTTAAGTTACTATATTTTTAATTTTTTTCATATTTGTCGAGTCTTTGTCGAGTCTTATCTGAGTCTTATCCGAGTCACCGAGTCTGTCGAGTCCCAAGCCAGCCGAGTATTTGCCGAGTCCGAGTCTGACTACACTACTCCTAACATCCAAGGCTGAGCGAGGAAAACTGCGGGAACTGCAGAAGTGTCTGCTGCCCTAATCCGGAACTTGTAGGCACGAGGCGCCCTTTGGCACGATGTAGATGAAGTCTGTAGGGTCCTAAGCGCCTCACGGAGGGAGGTCTAGTACGAAGCTACCGCTGCGATCTCATGGGTCGGGAACCTCCAGCCTTTACCGATCTAGGAGCTAGGTCGATGTCAAGGTCAATAGATCTTTTGGTGCCTCTCGAAGAAGGTAGCCTGTAGAAGAATGTTGTGATCTGTTGTGTGGTGTCTGGTCTGGTGGGAGGCTGGAGGAGCTGTGCTCGAAATTTGAGGGCCTCCTAGATATAGAGCACTAGACATCTTTGATCGGTGCACCTGAAGAAAGCAGCTGAAGTTTGGAGGCCCCTGAACAAACAGTAGAAGTGTCCTCTGATCTCATAGTAGACAGAACACCTGAAGATAAAATGTGACTCGGTTTTCACTTCCTGAAGGTGACACAGTTGCCAGATCCTCTCTGATCTATCAATCTGATGGTCTGACTCAACCGGGAGTCTATGAGAGCCTACTTTGCACTGTCCGAGAGGGATTCGAAGAGCGTGCATCCAGTGGCAGAACGTATACTAGGGCCGAACAATGAGCCCAGCTCTGAACTCCAGGAAGTGCTCAGCATAAAAGGCCATTTTAGGGCGCAATCCTCCTGGAGGATTAATCCAAGTAACCTGGACGAACTGTTTGTAGATGTCGTCTTTGATGATCTTGTTTAACTCTTGTCTGGTTGGTAGAAGGTGCTCAAAGCATCCAGAGAATACTGGAACGGAGGGGAGACTGTCTAACTGGATTCCTACTGAAGCAAGAAGGCTCGAGACCCCTGTGAGCCAACATTTGGTCCTGCCTGGGTGGGAAGCGCTAGCTACAGTCTGAGCAGAGCAGTAAGCTAGAAAAGGGTACCTGTCCCGGCCTTTTGTTGAGTTGGTTAATCCTCGGATCCGATGCAGGAAGGAAACCAGTCTGAAAACTGTCTCGAGGCGGAAGGGTTGGGCTCCAAACTCAGCGAGGATGATGTGCTGCGATACTATCTGTTTACATCTGATGATACGTCGGAGAAGAAAAATTTGGACTCTTTCGGCTGATGCCCAATCCGACTCGAGTAAGGAGGGCCCCCAGATCTTTGATCCATAAAGAACGGTAGGACGGATCAAGGTGTTTAGTAGATCCATCTTGGATGAGATATCCTGGAAATGGTGACGAAAACACTGTCTCTCGAGGAGGGCTAGGGTCCCGTACCCCTTGTTGATTCGAGGCTGGAGAGTTGGTCGTAGACTGAAGCGGGGCCCAGAGAACTGCACTCCTAAATAAGTGTAAGTGTTGGTGATCTCAACCTCCTCCCCTTTGAATCAGAGGCGAAAGTCTGAGGTTTTCTTCACCTCGTTGAAGATCATAACCTTAGTTTTGCTCAGATTCATGGTTAGCTTGCGGAGTTCACAGAACAAGGTTAAGGCATCAAGCTGTCTTTGCAGGCCTTTCGGGGAGGAAGATAGGAGTACAATGTCATCAGCGAAAAGTAGGATGGAGATCAAGACCTGGTGGAGGAGGCACCCATCTGTCTCTTGGGTATGCTCACAGAGGAAGGTCTCCAACTCATCAATGTAGATTCCAAACAGGGTGGGGGAGAGCGGACAACCTTGTTCCACCCCAATAGTGCTGCGGATGAACTTGGATAATCCTCGAGCTGTGTGAAGGCAACCCCGATCAGACTCGTAAAGACGCATAATAGCCGTCAACAAGATCGTTGAGATGCCAATATCTCTAAGTCGCTACAATACTCTCTCGGAACTAAGTCGAAAGCTTTTCAAAAATCTACAAAGCAGCAGTAGACTTTCAAGGAGCGGTGTCGTGCCTCCTCAATCACGGCTCGAAGAGTAAAAATGTGGTCGATGGTCTGATGTGTTGGTCTAAATCCTGCCTAACCACGAGCTCTAAGAGTTTTGTGTTCGAGATCATTGGAAAGTTTCATATGGAGAACAGTGGCATAAAGTTTTGAGAACGTGTGTCCAACCATGATCGTTCTGTAGTTGTTAGGGTCAGAGGTGGGCTCCTGACTTGTGGATCGGATGGATGATGTGATGGGGCCAGACCTCCGGAAATCCTTCCCGCACCTCCTGGTTGAAGAGATCAACCAAGTAGCTGGCCAAAACCCGGAGACCATGCTTGAAGAACTCTGCTTGGTGGCCTTCCTCGTCCGCCGACTGCTGCTCATCGCCCGGATGGCTTCTGTAACATCATTGTTGGTGAAGAGGTCTCAGGAGGAGGGGGGGGAGGGAACATGAATGTCGGCCTGGTCGGGAATGTCATAAAGCTTGGAGGCGTGGGTGAACATGGAAGCATGGTCCAAGTCGGGTAACTGAGGAGAGCACCAGGAGAGGATGGTATGCCAAAACTGTTTGGGGGAGCGAGTAAGGCGGGCTGAGAGTTCTCGTCTCCTCTGAGAGACAAAATGTCATTTCTTACGACGAAGGAGACGGTGGTAAGATATTTGGATTTCTAGGTAGGTCGGGTGGGAGTGGAGGAAGGCGTGATGAAGTTCTCGGTGAAGTATTTTGCAATCCTCGCCGTACCACTTGTTCATGGGACAAGAGCCTGATCTATGAGTGGCAGAGGAGGTACATGTGGAGTGGGGGAAGGAGTCAAGTGTTGCTTCCTAGATTGCAGACGAGAGGCATTGGTACTTGGCAGTGACTAAGTTGAACGAGGAGAAAAGGGCTTCAGGAGGGAGAATCTGGCAGAGGTCTAAAAGGAAGATGTCAGGGTCGCCTTCGTCGAAACAAAAGGTGGTTCGAGGTGGTGAGGGGTGGTTGTTGGGGGAGAGCGAGCCTGGAAGGGAGGGGTCAACTTGGAGGGAGGGAGAGAAAAGTGCGTGATCGACTAGTGGGATGGGGGAGACAGAGAGGTCTCGAATGAAGGGGAGTAAGTTCTGGCTAGCCAGGGCGTAATCCACCAAACTAGCCTCGCCTCCATGTGGCCAGCACATTACGGAGTGAGAGTTCAAGAAGCAAGGGAGGCCGTTCAGAATAAAGAACTCAAGGGTTTCCCCTAACTGCAAGAGGTGCTTGTTGTACATTGTAGTGAGCCCTAGGGTATCTTCTAAAGTCCGATGGAGACCAACTACTGCAGGGTCGAGTCCTTCAGTACAAAACACATCTTCGAAACGATCGTGGAGAGGAACCTGGAGGTCCCTAGTACGAGCATTAAAATCCTCCATAAGTATGACCTCCCTGTCAGTAGAGTACTAAGTGATGCCAGTGTACAGATCCATGAAAAGGTCCCCGTCCGCTCTGTGTGGATGGCAAATGGTGAGGACGCAGGTGGGAAGTAGCAGACTGCGAAGTAAACATGTCTCACAGGGGTGATCTTGGTTCTGATCAGGATCCACATGAATCTGGCGTACTCATCTAAAGCCATCAAGGAGACCCTCTTTCGGAGAGTCTCTAACCAAGCAAGCAACGCCCCTTGATCCCCCGACTCCACCAGAGTTCCTTGTTTCCTGTCTGCAGGCTGAGAACCAATGATAGCCTGTGATATCCGGGAGAGGCCGTAAAAGGCTCGCATGAGTCTCGGTCACGAGGATGATTGCAGCCGATGCAAGTGCATCATACAGGAGACCTGGAGATGATCAGAAAGACCCATTTCCATTCCAACGGCGGTCATTGATGCTTGTGCCCTGTCGTCTCTCCAAATGGCCCCGTCATTTAGAGCTTCCTGTTAGAGTTGTCCATCCTGGGGGGAAGGAATCTCGAATAACTGCCCTAAGGTATATGATGACCGCCCATTTTCCTGCTTTTCAAGCTGCTCCGACCTGTTCCGTGGACTATTTGAACTCGGTAACCTGTGCTCTGGTAAGATCTTCATCAAGGAATATCCTGTCAGGGAGTGAGAACAGTTTACGTTTGGCTCTAAGGGCACAGAGCTTGTCCGTTGCATTACGAAACCTAATGAAGAGGGTGGAGTCATGGCCCATCCAAGCTCCGTCCAAGGTTACATCTGATAAGCCCAGGGTATCCCGCAGGAACCTGGTTCCTTCCTCCATAAGGTCCGAGGACAGAAGAGGTTGAGGAAGACCTCTCACTTTCAGGTTCAGTTCCCTCGCTTGTCTGGTCTGTTCTTCGACCAATTTGGCTTGAACGACCTCCTCAACTGTTGTATTTGAAACCTAATGAAGAGGGTGGAGTCATGGCCAATCTGTAATATCCCTATCCCAAATATTGATATTCGCTAATGTTCTCTAATAGTGCTGACTCGCACACTAAATCTCATACAAATTTGCAAAATAACTGTGCATGTAAAAATGCCCTAAAATATAGCTGAATTAGTGTTAGGGTTTTGCAGAGAGAAATTAACACTTACCATTGATATTCTGGCTGATAATGACTCCAGAGATAGCTGCATGCATGAGGATCCAGATGGGTGGTCTAATAATGCTCTTTTCCTCTGCTGTTACCGCCCCGCGGTACTATAAAAACCCTCTAGACTGAAGGTGACGTTTTTGTAGGAGGAGAGGTCCGTTCGGGCTGAAACTTTCTAAGCTTGTCCATCTGTTGATGCGGAAAGATGGCCTGGCACATGCAGAGGTTTGGCTGCCCCTAAGTGCCCTAGCGAAATGATTAGCAATTCTGCTGCTCACGCCCCTAACTGATCTGTTTGGCTGATAGTTGCTCCAGGTGAGCAAACTGATGGCCGATAATCACTGCATACCGTAGGATAGGCCTGCTGAGAAAGAGGAAGCTGACATGCAGAGGAAAGACTGGGTTTTGTGGTCCCAGCGAATCCTTTTGTGTTTTTCCTGCTACTTCCGGCTGCAAAACGTGGATCTGCTAATAACCCTTCGGAATGTGCTGGACCCCCGAATACTATAGTATATGATGGATGCAATGGATAAACCTGGATGATCTATCCCAATAAGAGACTAGGGCAGATATCTCACTGTCAAACCCTCTCTAGCTTAAGACACCGTCTCCAACCCCAACTGTCGCGGCTGCACGCTGTGCTACTGCTCAAAACTCCAAAATAAATCAACAATAACAATAGATATATTCTTTGGTCTCATGACCCTCTTAAATAGAGTCTCATGTACTTTTAGGGTTTGCATGTCACTTTTAGGGTTTATGCTTCACTTTTGCATGCATGCATTTCTAATTTGATGTTGACTTTAATAATGACTAAACAAGGCCTGCATGCTCCGCATGCTTTAGGTTATGAACTCTAATAGCCCTCCTTCTACACTGATGACTTAATAATGCTAAATTGATGTACCTTCTGCTCCAATTGCTATCAATCCTTAGTTATTCCCCTTTTATAAAAAAACGGAACATTACAGTCCTCCCTCGCCAAAGATCGCTTGTCCTCAGGCAATGCCAACGCAACTCCACAATTAATCAAACTGAACCAACTGAATTCGGGGATGATCCCAGGGTCCCAATTTATCCTAGGAGATTTGTAGCACCCTCTTCTCAAATCACTGCACTGCACGGTACCATCACAATATATCCCATGGAAGCCTCCTATAAGTAGAGTAACCAACCAGGCAGTAAACGACGTACCATCACAATAGACCTCCTGAAAGCATCCTCTAGCAATCACCAAACTACCAGTCACTGTAATCCTAGGGTCCGAAATCAATCTGAGAATTGCAGAGGTCAAAATGCATTCACCGCTACCCTGCGTAGTATCGACACAAGGAGCATCATGTAGATTCCCAAGTAACGCCATCAGTAAACACTGTATCCATCCCTCATAAGGTTTTCCACATGGATCCTAATGCAAACTTGTGCATATTTCATCCCAAATACCTTAAGGCTCTTGTGGGACTATACCCTTGGCTAGGAATGTCTTCCCAAGAATCGCCCACTCAATAGGATACCAACCCTTAATCTCTCTTCAATCCAACCCCCGAAAAGTACCTTGTCCATTAGCACCATCACAAGGAATAATCCTATCAAGCGGGCATTCTGCCCTTTTGATTTCAACTGGAATGCTCATATATTGCTGGTAAATTTCTCGAGCCTGGCCCACCTGTAAAAACTATCCACCATGATGTAAATGTGGACTCAAGCCACTGCAAGCCCTGTCTATGTACTCCTTCAGAGGACTGCTTTGAAATGCAATAGTATGTTTCTCCTGCTGCCCCATCAAGGAATCTAATTGTTGTTCAATACTAGAAATCCTGACCGTTGACTCAATACATACAACTCGAAGAACTATAAGCTCAACATCTCATTGTACTATGGTGTCTCGGAGTATCTTGGTCCTCTCTTTCATCGCTAGAATGCTTTCTTTAACACGTTCAAGCTTCTTTCGCTGACTATCATCTGGAAGCTCTATCTCATGCATGTATACACTCTCCCTAACCTCCATGTGTGACTGTTCACTGTCTCGACTGCTGTGCTCATTGCCTTGCACCTCGTGTATTTCGCCTGTCATAACTGTCTGGACTCCTGCTGTTGGTGATGAAGAGTGTACCAACTCCAACTGATCACACGACTTGTAGACAATCTGACTAGCAAATGTGCTTGTGTCGCTAGACTCACAGGATGGCTCTAATGCAATCTCCTCATGCACATCCTCATCGTGTACTGTTAACTCCAAATGAAGCTCACCAACAACCTGTACTTCATGCTCATCTTTCTTCCCTCCCCCAACTATGCTTTTAAGGAGATCCTCATCCAAATCCTTGGGTTGGCTCCCAAACTTGATGGTGTAATAATCTTGAAAGGACAATGCTGCACATACCTCATCACCCAAGGCTAGATACTCCTGATATTGAGGCAAGTGTTGAAGTACTGCTAACCTCTGCCAATTTCCAGTCAAGATCCTTCTCATTGTCTTCATGTTCTCACAAGCTGGCAAAGAAAAACCTTTGTTCTGACATGTACTTCACCAACATCACCGACATGCATTTACATGTACACGCATGCATCAGCATGCACTTTTATTCAATTGCTATGTGCCCACAGCTGGCAAGGATCATGCTCTGATACCACTGTAATATCCCAAATACTGATATTCTCTAATGTTCTATGATAGTGTTGATTCGCACACTCAATCTCATACAAATTTGCAAAATAACTGTGCATGCAAACTCGCCATGCAAAAATGCCCTAAAATATCGTTGAATTAGGGTTAGGGTTTTGCAGAGAGAAATTAACACTTACCACTGATATTCTAGCTGATAATGACTCCAGAGATAGCTGCATGCATAAGGATCCGGATGGGTGGTCTAATAATGCTCTTTTCCTCTGCTGTTACTACCCCGCAATACCGTAAAAACCCTCCAAACTGAAGGTGACGTTTTGGTAGGAGGAGAGGTCTGTTCGGGCTAAAACTTTTTAAGCTTGTCCGTCTGCTGATGCCGGAGAGATGGCCTGGCACATGCGGGAGGTTTGGCTGCCCCTAAGTGCCCTAGCGAATTGATTAGCAATTCTACTGCTCACGCCCCCAACTGATCTGTTTGGCTGATAGTTGCTCCAAGTGAGCAAACTGATGGCTGATAATCAGTGCATACTGTAGGATAGACCTGCTGAGAAAGAGGAAGCTAACATGCGGAGGAAACACTGGATTTTGTGGTCCCAACAAATCCCTCTATGTTTTTCCTGCTACTTCCGGCTGCAAAACGTAAATTTGCTAATAACCCTTCGGAATGCGTTGGATCCCCGAATATTGTAGTATATGATGGATGCAATGGATAAACCTAGATGATCTATCCCAATAAGAGACTAGGGTAGATATCTCACTATCGAACCCTCGCTAGCTGAAGACACCGTCTCCAACCCCAACTGTCGCGGTTGCACGTTGTGCTGCTGCTCGAAACTCCAAAATCAATCAACAATAACAATAGATATATTCTTTGGTCTCATAACCCTCTTAAATAGAGTCTCATGTACTTTTAGGGTTTGCATGTCACTTTTAGGGTTTATGCTTCACTTTTGCATGAATGCATTTCTAATTTGATGTTGACTTTAATAATGACTAAACAAGGCTTGCATGCTCCGCATGCTTTAGGATATGAACTCTAATGGCCCTCCTTCTACACTGATGACTTAATAATGTTGAATTGGTGTACCTTTTGCTCCTACTATTAGTCCACTCCTCAGTTATTCCCTTTTTATAAAAAAACGGAACATTACACCATCCAAGCTCCGTCAAGGGTTATATCTAATAAGCCCAGGGTATCTCGCAGGAACCTGATTCCTACCTCCATAGGGTCTGAGGACGAAAGAGGTTGAGGAAGACTTCTCACTTTCAGGTTCAGTTTTCGACCAATTTGGCTTGAACGCCATCCTTGACTGTTGTGAACGGTGAAGTGTTTTTGCCTTTCCCTCGAACAACTTGTGCCCATGAGTTAATGTGCGACTCGGTTTCCTGTTTAAAGGAGGCATGTTGGGATTTGATTTCCTCTTGCTTGTTCCTAAGGTCCCAGATTTCAGCATGTAGTGCTTCATTCTGGGGGTGGGAAGAATCTTGTTCTTTGCTTTGTATTATTTCCTTGAGGGATAGGTTGTCCCCTTCGACTTCCGAGACTCTAGCAGCGAGAACCCATCTCTGAGCAGAGTCTACTATTTTCGTCTTCAAGGGATTCCAATTTCCGAAGCATTTGTTTAACTTGAGATGTCGAAAACCCAAAGTCTGATTCCATTGCAATGTCCGTGGGGCTGTAGAATTTTGGATTACCTTGACACTGCCTGAGGTATCGAAATTGAAGAGACCACGTAAAATAGATCTTCCTTAGTTGTTGAAGTTCCAACTAAAATAGATAAAGCTAAGATGTCCTTGTTATGAATGGATTTACATATTAAGTTGTAAATACGCGGTGTATAGTCTATGTTGTTGTAGTAGCTGCATGAGGCATCCTCACACCATCACTTAAGTCGGCCCAAGAAAGAATAAAAGTAAAATCTAATTTTTAATTTTATTTATTGCACAAATAACAAGTTGCCCCCAACTAAAAATTAGAATTTCCAACATCATATTGCATAAATAGAAGGGTGCCCTCCTCATTTCAACACACTGCAACACACAAGTTCATCTCTGCTACAAGTGTAAATTTTCCTTTAAGATTCAAACTAGGGCTAAACAGTATATTTAATTGTTTTACTGAAATAACCGCACATGAATTTCTTTACTAGTATTGCAGTGAAATATAAATACTGAGAAACATTCAAAACATCACATCAAATATAGACACAGTTATTTTGGGTATAGAAACCCCCGGAAAAACCCAAGAAAAAGGGAAAAAGAAGAGATACCCTAGAGTGGGCACAAATCCCAATGCAAGGAGCAGCACAGAAATCGAGGCATCCTGCACTAATCCGTACAGCAGACTGAGCAATTCGTACAGGAACAGAAATCGAGGCAAGGTACACCAGACTGACAGGCCATACAATTGCATTTATTGCAAGCACATTTGGCACAATTCCCGAGGTAGAATGTATTGCAGAAAAAGGACAGTCCATACAGCACACGTGTGGCAAAAAAGTACAGTCCGTACAGGCACGTGTGGAGGCCGTACAGTAGACTGTTCAGCAATTAATTGCACGGTTTTTGAGGTATTTTCTGCTGTTGGTTCAGTTTGGTAAATTTGTCAAAGAGGGTTGAAGAATTAATTTTCCTGAGTTGTTGGAAAATTTTCTAAGCATTCTTCTTTAAATAAAAATTTTCTCTTTCTAGGGTTTTCCCCAAGGTTGGGGTTTTGCCCGGTCATTAGACCAAAATTATAGTGTTCATCTGCTTAAAGATTGTTTCAATAGTTGACAGAAATTTTTGAAGTACATTTCAGCAGTGTGGTTTTACTTTTCAAATTTAAGTTAAAACCCTAGTGTCTGCAAATGTTTGACAGAATGTGTGAATGAACAATTTCATTTATTAAGTCGGATTTTCTTCACTGCATGTCCACGGATCAGATCCATTTCCGGATAGGAAATGCCAGAGGAAACATTTCCAGCCTGCTGGAAACATAACACCCCTGTATCCTAAAAAAACCTTATTTAAAATAAAATAACACATAAAATAGAGACAATATTCCAGCCTGCTGGAAACATAACATCCATGTATCCTATAAAAACCTCATTTAAAAAAAAATAACACATAAAATAGAGACAATAAAAATAGGACAGAATTATTTTCCATTGCAGGTTTCTGAGGGTGATGGGAAAACATTCGTATCCATTTCCATGGCATGCCCTGTTCGAAATTTCATCATTCTCTTTCTTGTCCCCTTAACTTTGTCCAAATGATATTCAAAAAAATCTTTGTATCGGTTCAATAGAACTTTACAGAAAAAGTATTTACCCTTTGATACAGAATTTTGAATGTTAATACAGATGATACATCTAAATAACCTGTATAGAATTAACAAAATTCATTTAAAATACCCTACAATCTGTGTTGCATGGGTACGCGTACCGAGGGGTCGGGTACACGTACCGGGTACTCGGGTACGGCAATGGTATGTACCCAGATGTACCGTCAAGTACCACGAGCATTAATTACGTACCGGGTACGTGGTAAAAAAAAATTGGGTGCGTTTGCATGAAATGGTACGGCGTACCCCGATTTTGGGTACGCCTAGGGTACGGCAATTTACAAATTTTATACAATTTAACTAAATCGTGGGCCGTGGCATAAATTGTGGTTTTTCATTTTAATTTTTAACCTAAATCGTGGCCCAACTCCACGGCATTGCTAGTTAAAACCCCCAAACCGTAACTACATTGCAATATTCATTTTCATTGTCCTCGGCCCTGGGTATCGACGGAACATACAGTGGGATATCGAAGCACAGGCTGCAGTGTATCGGGCAGCACAGCGAATCGGCCCACAGGGTATAGCTCGTGCTCATTTTATATTTTACAGTGTTTCTTTGTGGTTGCAAGATTCTTAGATTTCTAAGAACCGGTCTTAAGTTCAAAATCGAATCATGGTTTTGAAAACTTCCTTGCCCATTTTCATAATAAACAGCAGCAGCATCTTCAAAGACTTTCTTGAATCTTCACTGTGACTAGCATTTTCAGGGTAATAAAACACTAGAGTATCGACCTCCACTCTTTTATTGTCTTGTATTTCTGCATGAGCTGACAGGCAGCCTCTAATAGGAGTCTTAACACCCCCACTACTGACTGTTGCCTTTCGGGTTCGTAGAGTCGCGTTTACCATTTGGCATTTGGCATTTACCCACAGCGTAGGGAGGAAGAGCCGTTCATAATCTAACAGACTAACACTTTTTTAAATGCATATTGTTTTATTATTATATAATGTAAACAGTAATATACAGTGCACTTTCCAGAAAAGAAATTGGAGATAGATTGGACTAACAGCAGTGAATCTTCTTATCATTTTTGTGAGTTACATGCTTTCATTGGTCTACTCTCATAAACCATACTGCAGAAAAAGAATTCATTTTTTTTACATCTCAATTTCATCTTTATACCATTGGTTCAGAACTAGAAGCAATGAAGATGAAAAAAGATAATCTCCAACAGATTCTATTCTATTTCCCAGTCTGCTGATATTTAATAAAATTTATCATGAATTACAGTCTGCTGATATTTAATAAATTATAAAATTTATCATGAATTACAGTCTGCTGATATTTATCATTTTCTGCTACAAATGTTCTTAACATGTTGATGTGTGTCTTGGCTTACTATTGCATGGAATGTGAGCATGTGTGGACAGATTTCTTTCAATATTTTTTGTTTGTTTAATTTTTAATTTTTGATTCTTGAATAATTGACAATTCTTTTGAATTTTGAATTTTTCCAGTTTTCCTATCACTCCACAGTCCACACTTAAAAATCATCAACAGACAGCAAAATGTCTTCATCAAAGAATAATCCAAATGCCTTGGTGATATGTTTGATGTGAAAGGAAGGGAGGGCATTGATCTTGCAATAGCAAGATTTTTTCTTGCATGTGGCATTCCTTTCAATGCAGCCCGCTCACCATATTTTGAGCAAATGGTTCGTGCGATTAACAATGGACCTATGGGATATAAGCCACCTGGTTATGAAAGGCTCCGAACAGTTTTGGTAGACAAGGAGAAAGCACGCCTTGAGAAGGCAATGTCTCCATTGAAGGCATCTTGGAGTGCGGATGGATGCTCCATTGTTATTGATGGTTGGACAGATTGTAGGAATCGTCCATTGATAAACATAATTGTTTCTTCCATCTCTGGTCCATACTTTCTCAAGGCCATTGATTGCTCTGGTCAAGAAAAAAACACTATGTTCTTGAAAGAACAATTATGCGATGCCATTGCTGAGGTGGGGCCCTCCAATGTCGTCCAAGTTATCACTGATGCAGCCCCAGTGTGCAAAGCAGCGGGGACAATGGTCCAAAAAGAGTATAGGTTAGTGACAAATCTGATTTTTTATTTATATAACTTTATAAGTTTGATTTTTTTTTCCAATTTTTCTTCTTTATTCATGAATTAAAATTAGAAATAAAAATGTCAAATGAAAATTCAAAATCTAATTCTTTTTTTTTTGTTTTGTAGGCATATTTTTTGGACGCCATGTGCAGTGCATTCTTTGAACAATGCACTAAAAGACATTGCAAAGCTTGAATGGATCCGGTTGCTAATCGAGAATGGCCGCAAAATTCAAATGTTCATATGCAACCACCACCAATCACAAGCAATTTATCGTAGGCATGCAAAAGTGGAGCTTCTTAAACCAGTTGATACCAGATTTACCTCTTATTACATTCTGCTTAGACGCCTTGTGGAGATGAAGGGGGCTTTAGCAGCCACAGTTATTAGTGACATGTGGGAGCAATGGAGGCTATCTACCTCAGATGCAGCTGTGGAGGTAAAGAGGCTGGTTTTGGATGATCGGTTTTGGGCTGACATCAAATTCGTTGTGGAATTTGTCGAGCCAATTTGTGATATGCTTCGCTGTGCTGACACAAATGGTCCATGTTTAGGCGAGATTTATGAGAACATAGATTCTATGTGTGAGAGGATCCAATCCATCACAGATAAGAAAGATCCTAATTTATGGCCACAGTTGCAATCATTTATACATGGGAGGAGGAATAAATTGAACACGCCACTTCATATGGCAGCCTATGCAGTAAATCCAAAATGGTATGATTCCAAAAGAGGAAGAAGGCCTCCTTCCCAAGATAGAGAGGTGGTGAAGGGGTTTATGACTGCTATCAAAAAGATGTATGGTTCTTCAGAGGAGGCCTCTGAGATACGATCTCAATTTTCCCAATTTGCACGTGGGCAAGGTGTCTTTGGTTCACATGAATCAAAGGCAGACAGGCAGAAGAAGAAGGATCCCGTTGATTGGTGGTGGCTTCATGGTGTGGATGCTCCTGAGTTGCAGCAGTTGGCAATACGATTACTTGGGCAGGTATTTAGTTTTACTATTTAA